>PVJO010001731.1:0-52286 GCA_004026905.1 Hystrix cristata
TTCACGAAGGCCTAATGACCTTACAGGGGTGCCCCCTGCAAGTGCATCACTTTGGGGGTTAGTCAGCAAAAGAATTTGGGGGAGACACAAGCATTCAGATCATAGCACCTGAATTCTTGATTGTGCTGTAGAACATATGGAAGAAAACTAGGAACTGCCTAGCTACCTCACTTCATGTCAGTAAGCTATTTTTTTTTTTTTTTGTTAACTTGTACCTGAATGTATCCTACAGCAGAGAAAGAAACCTTTATGATTTCCAGCTATAAATAGTTTCAATTCATTTAACCCAAATATCATTTTCTATATCATGTTGTGAAAAAATGTTGCAAAGACTTGTTGGATACATTCCCCCTCCCTAACCTACAACATTCTATCTGTGTCCATTGTGACCACCTTTACTCAGTCTCAGAAAAGGAAATCTTGATGAAAGTCAATGTTCCTCTTTGTTTTCTCTTACACCCTAGCAACTTATTCTCTGTCTTTGCAGCCTCTCCTGACTGGCTCTTGCCTTGCAATTTATAATGTGAGTATCTTTCAGCCTAAAATTAAAAATCCCTGGGGCCCTATTTCCTGCTTGTCTGTTACACAATTCTTTTTTTCTTGATCAAGCCAGAGTCAGCGTTCTTGGTTTCCATTTTATCATCTCTAATTCACTATGAAACTTGCTTATTTCTGTCTTCTGTATCCCATCATGCCTCTGAAATAGTTCTCAGGATGACTAACTCCAAGATCTTTGATCCTTAAATCCTCATTTTACTTGTTTTGTTTGTTTGTTTGTTTGTATTTGACAGCCACTGACAACTTCCTGAGTCTCTTATCTCCTTGACACAATTTCTTCTGATTCTTTTTCTACTTTTCTGATTGTTGCTTCTTTGTCTCCTTCATGGTTGGATCCCTTCTTAGCTTGCCTTAGATGTTGCTGTTTTTCATGTTCCTGTTGACTTAGCCCTATTTTCACTTGACATGGTTCCACTCTAGGGCATTAACCTCCAACAAATGTGATTTGTTTTTGCTTTCTAAACCACAATTCTGAGCTTGATCTCTTCCAGCCCCAGATGCATCTAGGATCAATTTTCAGGCCAATGAAAATCTTCTATTATCTACTTATAACATTTATAGTATTGCAGATTGTATGGGATAATTTTAATAGCTTTGAAAAATTAAACTCTATTTTGATTTTAGTTGTTTTTGTTTTTTTTCTACAGCCATCTCATTCTACCCATTTTTTGAAGTGTATTTATATCCTAGCTCTGTTGATATCAATTTTAGGTGAGATTCATGTTTAAGATATTGGAGAGTTCTTAAAAATTTAAAATACTTGCAAAATATTTGATAAATTCAGGTTTTTAAAAATATTTTAAAAGTTTGAATTTTTTTTTCAGGGAGATCTTGCTATTCTTGACCCTTTGCATTTCCCTATACATTTTAGAATCAGTTAGTTAAGACACACACACACACAACTATCACTGTACATTTCAGTATGATAAAAAACATTTTTAAATGTAAGAACTTTGACAAAAACATAAAAATTATTAAGAAAAATTTTTAGAAGCCAATATAAATTGAAGGTCATATTATGCTCATGGATTAGGAGGCAGATTTACTCCCTGAGCTGTCAAGATACCACTTCAAGCTCCTGTAACAAACACGGTGCTGGGTTGGTGCAAGAACGGACAAATGACACGCTACAAACAGATCTAAATGTGAAGGACACAGTTTATGACAGAAAATCTTCCAGGACAACAGGGAAGGGGCTCTTTTCTGACATTGAAGTAAATCAACTGGATACTCACAGGGTAATTATTTGGCCCCTACCTTGTGGCAATTCCACATGCATTATAAAAGTGGAAGGCAAAATAACGTAGCTTCTAGAATGTAACATTTTCATGATCTTGGGTATAGGTCAAGATTCTTTAAGACACAAAAAGCACTTAGCATAAAAGAAAGAGCAAATTAAACTACATTGAAATTAAAATTTTTTTCTTTAAAAGACACTGCTAAGGGACTGAAAAGGCAAGACACTGGATTTTTTTTAAAAAAGAAACTTATAGACAACAAGTGAATCTCACAATGACAATGTTGAGCAAAAGACAAACACAAAAGATATATACATATGATTTCATTCACATATAATTCGAAGAGCCCAACTGTCTATGGTATTATAAGCCAAAACAGCGATTGCTTTACAGAGGGTGGTGGTGATTTTAAGGGGCAAGAAAGTGGCTTCTGGAATGATAATTTTTAATTTTAGCTTGAGGGGTACATGGATTAATAGATTTTGTGATAACACATGAAGCTGTGTACTTTTTGTATGTCATAGTTTTTAAAATGAAGTGTAAGTGACTATTAACAGAAAATAAACCCCTGTAATTGATACAATTGTTTACGTTTTTATCATGTACAGTACTCAAAATACTGTATACAGATACTTGTGTTCCCCCAATTCATCAGCCCACAGTAACAGGGTCCTGAACCTCAGGCATCATGGGACAATGGCTGAAACAAAACAACTATAGCTAAATGAGTCTTCAGATGACAATAAACTTTATAAAATAAAATAATTTTAGTTACTAAAGCAAATCGAGTTTTAGTGGATGATCTGGCTCCTCAGAAAATAAATGCCTAATATAAAATTATTTTGCATACCAAGAGAATGGTACCTTAGTTTGTCAATAGTACCACTAAAGATAATACTGCACAATGGTACACTGTATAAAATAAGTATACTTATTCCTAGAGTCTAATAATTTTCTTAACTTACCAAATAAATGAGTGCTGCATAGGAAGCATACATTATGCTAGTTAAAGCAGTCTTTACTGGAAAAGAAATGATTTCAAACAAAGAACTCTTTCTGACCTGCAAAAACACAAAAGATTTTCTTGCTAAAACAAACATTTTCAGTGTTTCAATGTTTTATTATACAATGTTACTGTAAAATAGAATTTAATATTTTTTTCCTAAAGAAAGTCATCTACATTACATCTGGGCTTTTTCACACTGTGAAAATATATTTGTTTACTTTTTTCTTTTAATAAGAAGATACTGTACTCTCTTTTACTGGTCAAAACTATAACAAATCTATAAAATGTTTCATTTCTGAAATCTAACTTATGATTAAGAATTGTGCTCACTAGGAGGTACTGCACTGCACATTGGAAAAACATTCTTTTCTTGGTTCAAATTCATATAATCATTCTTTACGAAATTATTCACAACCTCAATTAAGCAAACAGTAATCAAAATAGAGAGCATTTCCTGGAGATTAACGACTTGCTTGGAAATGTCATTCATGAGGCTCACACAGACCAGCACTGACTGTAGATGATCATAGAGCTTCAGGAAATGCCCTGAGCTCATATCCAGCATGCTGTTTTGAAACACAGAGAAGGTTTATTCAAATAACGAACTTGCCGCTTAGATGGTTCTTGTTTCTGGAATAGGTGACCCTGCCGCAAACATACGGTGTAACATATTCAGTTTAAGGGAACTGTACCGTCTTATAGGCCCCTTCTGTAGCCTTGAGCAAGATAGAAAAGGAAGACATTGGGCAAAATCTCCCGGCCCTTCCCATTCAGCAGTGAAGTGGCAGCCAACCCACTCAGTGGCTTCAATGAATCTCTAGATGGTACAGGTTAATAAAATTATGTAAATGTGTAGTGAAAAGTGCATAGAAACTAGAAAGAACAGCATGTGCATATTCATGAAAAAGTTACATTTCAGTGGTAGATTGTTTCCATAGCATGTCCAAAGCCCTAGGTTAGATTCCCAGCACCACCAAAAACAAACAAACAAAAAAGTCATTTATAGCATTGAAAAGACCCAAACAGTCAATGATAGCAGAAAGGTTAGGAAAATTTGCCCCAAAATAAATTGTGCAAGCTTTTAAAAAGTGCTCGTGATGAACGTGTGATAACATTTTATTAAACAAACACACAGCGCACTCTGTAACAGGTCCTGTTTTATGTGCTTTGTAAGCAAAATGTGGTGGCACACCCGTGTAGTCCCAGCTACTCAGGAGACTAAGGCACAGAGATGTTTGAGCCCATTTAACTCTTATTCACATGAAATTAGTATTAGAATTATCCCCATTCTACAAAAAGAAAAAAGAGATAGGTTACATGCCCATGGTAATATATCTGGAAGGAGTAAAGTTAGATTTAAACCAGGAATCCTACTGCAGGGCCCACACACTTAATCTGATCAGTAAACTGCTTCCTTGGAGCACTCTGCTTGGGAACCGTGGTAAAAGACAGTATTGTAATAGCTCATATTTATTCATAGGTTTGCTGGGAAGTAAAATAATAAATGCTTATAAAATGCTAATCAGAACTCCTGAATACAGATAGCATAAAGGGACAGGATAGATCTTGTTAGTACCTTAGCATATATGAAGAAGAGTATGACTCAAAATTGAAAGCTAACAAATGATTCCATCTCAACCAAAAACAGGCCAAATTAACCTATGCTGTTGGACGTCAAGAAAATGGCTAACCTAGCAAGGGTGAGATTAGCAACTAGAAGGCAGCATGAGATTTTGGGGGGAGCTGTTTATGGGTGATTGAACTACAGATTGTATTCGGTTTATGAAAATGTATTAAGTTGTGCACAATGATTGGCACACTATTCTGCATATTTCAATTTAAAATTTTAAGAATTCTAATATTTTTATGATAAAAGTAGTTTGCTTAGGAAAAAATTGAGGCAGGAATGCACCAAAATTTTAACAATTTCAGTATTTTACAATACAGCTTTGTCTAACTAACATTTATACAACAGTCATTATATGCCAGGTTCTATTCTAATGGCCTTTCTTGCACTGTCTCATTTTATCATCAAACAAATCTATGAAACAGGGACATGGATTAGAGAGATTAAGTTCTTTCTTATTCTCTCTATTCTCCAAGTTGAAAGAGCATGAGATATTTTTACAAATGAAATTATTAATTGTAAGTGTACTCTGCATCATGCTACTAGCTAGGTATAGAAAAAAATATATGTTCATCTTTTACCTACCTCAACCACTACTAATGGAGAACAAAATCGTCCCTCACAATTTCCCTGCCTCGCTCGTAAGTGATTTATGGAACACTGAAAGCAAGAATACGGTCTACCTACTAGCTAAGAGTGGGTGTGTGTGTGTGTGTGTGTGTGTGTGTGTGTGGAGTGGGACCTATTCTTCCTTTCTCTTCGGGCCATACCAACACTAGATCCGTGGGTAGACAGGGGAAGTTTTAGCCCACTCTCTTCATAAATCAACCTGGAAATGTTCCCAGAATCCCTGGATTTGATAAAGAGTTTCCAGGAAATGAAGCAAAGGTTGCTTTTGCTGCTTGTGAGAAACATGGAAACGACAGTATGGCTTTGAATCTGGCTGCAAAGCTACAAGGAGACAAGCATCTAAGTAGAGAAAAGAAGCTTCAGGAGAAAGACGAACAGACACCTGCCACTGAAATGCCTTCTAACAGAGAGAAGAGACGCAGGGTTTGCGAATATATAAACGCAGGTGGGAGCTCCACATTCCGGAAGTGGTAAGCGGCAGGTTATAGACAATAACATCGAGCAGTGCCTGCGAGAAAACTACTGTTTCTGTTGCGTTACATCTTTCTCAGATTTAGTCCTTCACCTATAAGAAATTAAGATGGATCAGTTTCAAAATGATGATGTATGTTATGCTGTGGAACAATTAATCTGTATCTTGCCTAAGGGCCATTTTTCATTGTTTTAATCTTTTTAAATGAATGCTTTCTATTCCTGTAACAAATCTTCCCTGTAGAAAATATGTTTTCTCCAAAATTTATGTGTCCACTGGCATTTTAAATTTTACAACTCACTTGCAATATCTATTTTTCATATTAAAACCACTCTGTTTCATTTTTAGCTTACTTTAGCAAAAAGAGTAGGTGGTAAGAACAGAAATAAATAGGAGAAATTTGGTAAATAGGAATCTTTATCTTGGCCCACTTAAAAATTTTCAATTTAACTTTATTTTACGAGTTTCATCCTACTTGCATATTTGAGTTTAAAGTATCTTGGCATCAATGTTATGTCCATATATCTTTTTTTAAAGCTTGGAAACATCAACATTATAATATATGAATGTCTGAACATTAAAAACATTTCAGCCTTTAACTGAGATTCCCCCACATGATTTTGACTGCCTCATCTCATAAAAGAAACATGCGTGTTCATTTTATTTTCACTAATAATGACATAAATCAGAAGAACGCTAACTACAAGCACTTGAGAAAACAAAGATGCACTTATCCATGGCCTGAAGGTAGGAGAATTGCCAGATCAGACTTAGTGTATGTTGTCCAAAACCACCTTGATGAGCAATACACGGAGAGTCACAGAAGAAACTCTAACTCCGTGACCCATGAACAAATACTGGAAAAATACTGCCTGCTGTTAATTTCTAGGTCCAGGAAAAAAAGTGTTTCCTACAAGTCTGCAAAGCTACATACCCATGACTTTGCCTAGTGACTCACAACACTCACACGTACATGAAAGACTCCCAGTAGTCTGCACGGAAAGCTGTTCGATTCGTTCACCCCAGTCTCAGCATCCTGAGAACACTGTTCTTGAGCAAACTATAGTTAGATGGGGTCCTATAAAGGTCAAATGTCTCGACCTCTTGTCCAACTTGGAGTACTTCTTCAAGAGCTTCTACTCCCGAGGAAATGCCCTCTTTTCCCAGGCCTGCATCGCAACAGCCACGTTACCCTCTTTACAGACCCATCAAAAACTCAGAGAAGTTCTCAGTATTCGTAAACCCCAAATTGAAGTCTACCTGGGGGGGCTGGAAGTGAGAGGAAAACGCCACTTAGATAAACCTCTGACCTCCACCCGGAGTAGAGGGCCCCGGTTTCCTGGGATGAAATGCAATGCCCAGGCACGGAGAGGCCGGGGGGTGCTTCACTTTCCCCCACGTCCGGCCCTACATCACTCCACGGTGCCTAAGCAAAGAAAAAAGCCGTCATCGCAATGGCCTTGAAGGGACGAGCTCCCGGTCCTGTGGCCTTGCGCTGGCCCTGCCAGAATCAGCAACCGTGTCTGGAGCCGGCATCTTGGCTGAGTCAGCGTTTCAGCCAATTATCTAGGTCACTGCGGCGAGAGCAGCTGCGGGCGTCACTCAGCCACGCTGCTCACAAGGCTGAGCAGACGCACCTCTGCGAGTCCTGGGGCTGGCGAGCTTGGAAAGCTCCGGAGAATTCTCAGTTCTGCATTCCTCAAACCTCCCAGGACCAGCTGCTGTGCCATCACGCCAGTCTCAGCCCTGCAGAGCCTGGAGGAGACAGCCGCACAGCCAGGTGCCAAGGACGTGTCTTTAAACGAGACGAAACAAGAGGCCCGGTGGAAAGGCTTGTGCCCCCCTCTGTGCTCGTGTTAGAACAGCTTTCCAGAATCTTTAGGGCGCTGTGTCAAGCGAGGCTCCGGGAGATAGTTCCATGTGCTGAGAAATACGGGACATGCTCTGGACCTGCACACCCCACCGAAAGGCCTGGGGAGGCTGCTGAGCGAGCTCCTGGCAGCCGTTCTCAAATTGGCCTGAGGAAGCCACTCCTGTACGCTTCACCTTAGCGCCCCCCACCAAAGGTCTGAAACACTTTCTGGTTACCATGAGTGTCCTGATGAAAATGTCCCTCCATCTCCACGTTCTTCAGGGAGGTAATCTGCCTTGCCGGTATTCCCAGACACATAACATGACAGAATTTGGGTAGGAGCATGTAAGTTGTTCCAGGTACGAGGGTGTCTTTCCTCACCCCTCGATCACTTGAGGAGTTCTCCGGATCACTTGAGGAGTTCTCCGGAGCAAAGCTTCAGGTGGGTTAGGAGGCCACCTACCTTCCCACAGCCAAGCTTTCACGAAGGGACATCCTCCAGGTGCTCGAAGCATATCGCTTTGCATCGCGATCCCAACTCTCGCATAGTTTTATCCCCCACACCACAAAGGTCCAACTCGACCCAGGCAGCCTGGGGAAGTCTCGGAGGAATTCATGCTGGAGTCTACCCCGGTAAGCTGAGTTCAGTCTCATGTAGCTTCTCCATGCTGTGACACTCCTGTCGCACTCTGGTCCAGGGGTGCACTCTACCGGCAGAGCGATCCATTGACCGCTGCCCCATCTCCGTCGCACAGGTTCCTCTGCTGTACCTTTGACTCTCTGGGCCAGAGTCTTCCTAGTCACGCTTCTGTTTCTGTCCTCACTCAGTCTTTCAGATTTGACACATGTTCTTTTTTGCTACAACTTAGACTCCTCTAAGTGGCGATCCTGTGTCTGTATCCTAACGACAGCTTATCACCCAAGTGACGCTTCTTCCTTTCCTTACCCCGCCCTCAAGGACCCTGAGACCACTGACCTTAGCCTAACTTCCCCTGTCTCGCCACAGCCATGCAGAACCACTCATGTTCCCCAAACAAGTCGTGCTGTCTCTCAGAATGACTCATGTTCCCCAAACAAGTCGTGCTGTCTCACGTCGGTGTCTTGATATGTACTCTTCTCTTTCTGGAGTAATCTCATATGTCTTCACCTGGCTAATTCATCTTCCTTCAAGTCTCAGATAAGAATACCGTCATCTTCTAAAAAGTCTGTATTGACCACTCTCTGGAATTCTGTGGCTCTTCTCGGTGCTCCCAGAGTATACTTTGAACCCTTTAATCTTGTGTTTCCTGTACCTTTGGACATCGTTCGCGTATTTACCTGTCAGTCTCACAGTCTGTGGGGCAAGGGCCAGATAATTCTGAGTCCTGAGTACCTAAAATAGTGATTTCATATAGCAAGTTTTCGATAAATATTGCTAAGTGAATGAAAAAGTTCACGTACTTCCCAAAAGAAATTTCACCATCTTATACTAAAACTTGCAAAGGAAGATACTGTGTAAAGCTGAAGGACGACTGGTTCTAGCAACATGACGGACTGAGGTAATGTGGAACCACTCATCCCCAAATACCGAGAAATTCCACATAATGTAATGTGATATAAATATAAATGTAATATAAAGTGGAGTTTACAGAAGAGAAATCTCTGCACCTAGAACAAATAGGCTGAATAGCACAATGGACAGTATCTTTAAATGTGATTTCATATTAAATGTAGAACTATTCTTTACATTTCTTATATCAACACTGTATAAAAACTGTGGGTTTGGCAATGCAAGGAAGAAACAGAAAGGCAAAAAAGACAGATGGATATTTCAGTGAGAAATGAAGACAATGTCATTCAGCTATGTTTCTTTGATGATCTAAAGAAACAGCAATAAGATTTGTAGTTTTTAGGGAAACTGGTGGTTTAAAAAAGGCATTTTTTACTTTCCTAAATATCAAGTATTATAAAGGACCTTTAATAAATGTCTTTTAGGCATTTTGTATTTGAAATATCTGCTATTTTTGAAAATGTCAAAACCTTTGATTAAAGAAAGACTCAGATTTCTCAAAAACTAAAACTAGAAATTCCATTTGACTCAGGTATTCCCCTTCTAGGAATCTTCCTGAAAGAATTAAAGATGTCATATTACAGTGATACTTGCATACCCATTTTTATAGCAGTGCAATTCATAATAGCTAAATCTTGTAAGCAACCTGCATGTCCATTAACAGAGGAATGAATAAAGAAAATGTGGTATTTACACACAGTGGAGTACTATTCAGCCAAAAAGGAGGATAAATTTGAGTCATTTGTAGGTAAACAGATGCACCTTGAGACCATAATATTAGGTAAAATAAATCAGACACATGAGCATAAATATTGTGTGATTTCTCTTACATAAGAAACCTAAAGTCTAAATAAAGACCAAAATAAAGATAGATATCGCAAATAGGGAGGTAGGTCCCCTGCAAATGGGAAGGAGAACTAGACATGGAGGGAGGGAAGGGAAGAGAGAGCAAGGGGAAGTATAAAGGATTAAAATGTGCCATGTACATACATCAGTTTTCCAGAGTGAGTGTAATATTATGTACAGCAAATATAATAAACATAAAAAATATTTACAAAGACTCCTACATAAGGGAATGTTTGTAGACACTTGTTGATTTCAGCCATCCAGCATTCATTCTGTCATGGCGGGTTTTCTTTTGTTTTTTTGGTTTTTTTTTTGGTGCCGGGGATCGAATTCAGGGCCTTGTGCTTGCTAGGCAAGCACTCTAACCACTGAGCTAAATCCCCAGCCTCTGTCATAGTCTTAAAACAACCCAGACTTTGATTTGAGGACTGCTCTTTCCACACAACTCTCAGGTCACGTGGTACGGACAGGCTGCTTTAGAAGCAAGCCCTGAGATGGAAGCTGTTCTCAGAGGGAACCTGAGGACTCTCCCAGGAGCTCTGAGTCCAGAGCTCTGTCTTTCCTATTGTCTGTGAACTTGGAAGGCTGTAGTCCAGGATCAGCGTGCTTCACTGAGGGAAACCCAGGCTACAAGTGGGGTCAGCATAGCGAAAGCATAGCTAAGAAACGGAGAAAAAGAAAGAAGCCGGACAAGAAAGCATCATTTGGGTACCTGTGTCCAGCTGTTTTGAGATCTTAACAACTCAGAATGATTTACACATGAACTCAAACATCTCTTTTTTTGGCCTTAACCATTTTGAGCCTGGCTTTCTCATTCTTTAAAGACAGTTCTAACAGGCTCACTTTGGGGTTTAGATGCCAGACTTGCATGACTGACTCTTCCGTAGTGAAAAATCTAGAATACTTCAAAAAATGTGCAGATTGAAAAACCCAAAGTTCTGTACCATAAAGTTTAGGAAGAGAGAAAACAGACCCGAAGAAAACAGATCTGAAGAAAATTGGACCTGAAAAAGTTTTTTTGTTTTGAGACAGGGTCTCACTATGTAGTTCAGGCTGGCCTCGAACTCGCCATCCTTTTGCCTTGTGCTGGGACTGCAGGTGTGCACCACCGCGCCTGGCCCAGCACCTGAAAAAGTTTTAAGAGCTGTTTCCCTTAACAAAATATAACAGGGCTTCAATAAAACGTGGAAAATGTAATTCAAAATGTACTTAAATATTGACATCCTATCTAGATGATTTAAATATATTCAATACATTATGCGAAGCAAACATCTTGGAAACATACAATGTTATGGGGGAAGAGAACAAAATGCAAGGTTTTTGTTTTTTAAAGGCAAGGTCTCCCTATACAGTATTGCCCGGACTACTTGCAATATTTTGGGCTAAAGCGATTCTCCTGCCTCAGCCTGCAGTTTTGATCTTGCCTTGCCCAGGTAAACACAGCTATTTTTACAACTTGCTGTAGATTTCTTTTAGATTTGACACAAGTGGTAACTTGCACGCTGTGTTTAGTTTGGACAGTTTGAAATTGATAGCTTACTGTATAGTTCGATCAAATAAAGTGGAAAAAAGGTCCACATTACGTCCCCTTTCAGACAATTTAAGCCAGAAAGTATTGAAAAATGCCCAACCATTCGTTCATCTATCCAAGTAGACCTGTTCCACGTGCAGGATGACGCAATGCACTGCATTTTCATTTTCCAAATCTTGTAGTTTCTCTAGAAAGGGTCCACATCAACACGCACTCACCCTTCCCTCGCCGCTCACCTGCTCGCCACCTGGGGGCGGCCAGGGGGTGGCACTGAGCTCCCAGAGCAGGCGGTGGGACAGGCCCTGCAGCTCCAAGAGTCTCCCCGCCAGCCGAGGCTGCAGCAGCCCCGCCATGGATTTGGAGGATCGGGACAGGCTGCTCAGTCCTTCAATTAACGTTCCCCGGTTGATTTGGGCCAAGGCGGCAGCCATTCTGATTTTGGATGTTTTCTGCGCGAGTTCTTTGGTCTGAAAAATAAGTCTTTGAAAAGTAACTGACGTGTGATTCTCTAAGACACCACTCACCCTGCTTCTGCGGACCCGCTGTATGAGCACACTGTGCGCAGGGAGTGTCCTGCGCAGACCCCAGGTGGCTTGCTGCCCCACACTTACGCCTTCCCCTAAGTGTGTTTGTTCTTCAGGACGACGTCCAGGCTTGAAGTGACTAGCCAAGAGAGAGAAGTTTTCATTTTCCCCTGGGCTTATACCTTCTTTGGCATTGATCCTTAAAGAGTACATGCAGAAGTAAACAAGAATTCTTATTCAACATCACCCAACATTCAAATTATTGGAACAGCAGTACGTACTCAAAACTGTTACAAGTATTTTCCCAGTTTACCATAGAAAATCTCTAAATGATCATATAGAACATACATAAAAGTATATATGCAGTATGTATGTAACTTAAAAGTAAAATAAAACAACCTGTATGCTAATCAACAAATGAGAAAATTTTGCTTCTTAAAACTTTAAAACTTTTATCAGTATTCTGATAAAAAAAAAAATATGGCAAGCTGGGTTTGGCAGCACATGCCTCTAATCCCAGCACTCAGGAGGCCGAGGCAGAAGGATCCCTGTGAGTTTGAGGCCAGCCTGGACTACATGGCAAGACCCTGTCTCAAAAAAAAAAAAGTTAACAGAAATTCTGACATTACCAAAACCCATGACATGTAATTCTTTCTTTGCTCTCTGGAAAGTGAACCATGGGGAAATTACAGTGTGGTTAGAATGCATTCCAGGCAACAGACAAGTATGTGTAGTTCCCATTGTTCATCGAAATAGTTTCATGGGCAAGTCTGATGTTTTAGCATATAGCTTGAGGAAAAGTATTGGTCCATATGTAACTGCAGTATTAATTAAAAACAACTAATTTTTTATTTGTTTGTTTGAGACAGGGTCTCAGTATGGCCTGAACCCCACTATTGTAGCCAGGCTGGCCTCCAACTCACAGTGATCCTCCTGCCTCAGCCTCTGGAGTGCTGGGATTACAGGTGCGTGCCAGCATGCCTGTCTAATTTGTTAGCTTTTCTGAAAAAAGTCTGTTAGTCCACCTGTCCATTAGTCGGCCTTCCTAGTCAATACTAACAGTGGAGAGTCTGTCTAAATTGTAGGCACCTAAAATCTCAAACGCTGTAGAGGAAAGCACTCCTGAAAGCGGTTATACGCCGCTAGAACAGGCCGAGTAACGTGCAGGTGCAATCCGTCCGCAGCTTCATCTGGCTGACGGCGGCTGGTAGCTCCCCTGAGAGAGCCGGTACTGTCTGTGTGTCCGAGCGCCGGCGCGTGTGGCCGGGTTTTCCTCGTGACTTTGGGCTTTGCTCCGCTGACCTCTTCCGTCGCCTCAAGGTGGAGCAGCTAAAGCGAGTTTGGTTTCACATCTTATTACGATTTACTTTTGTTTCTTTCAGGAGCGAGACACGCACAGTTCCATCTTTTCAACAGCCTAGTCTGCCTGTTCGGGCCTTCAGCATTTCAGGGCCCCTCGCTAACCCCGTGCACTGTCCCTATCCTCACTGTGTGTTATGGTTTGTGTCTAGATGTTCCCCCAAAGCCTCATGTGGTAAGAGATAGCTGGATCTAGAGTGTGTGATTACTAAATTGATCCATTGATCGGTTTGGCATGGTTCTGCTGGGATCAAGGATGTGAGACTGAGATTGCGGGTGGGAGTGCGCGCCGCCCTGGGGGCAGGTAGCCAAGATAAAAGATACAGGAAGAAGCTAACTAGTTGCTTGTTTGCATTGCTTATTTGCATACATTCCTTGCAGTCCCTCACTTTACTTTTCGGCCTGTCGGCTTTCAGTCTGCCACGCCGGCCCGCCCTGCCTCAGACCCAGCGGACTATAGACTGAAACCTCTGCAGACTGTGAGCTAATAAACCTTTCTTCCCCTAACTTTGGGTGTCGAGTATTCTAACCCAACAATGAGAAAAAAGTAACTAAAACACTGTGCATGTTTACAAAATCGTGGTGATCCGGATATGATAACCGGATATGATAACCAGGATTCACTGTTTTGAGCATCTATTTGTATCAGCCCATATTGATTCATTCCCACAAACAGAACATTAGATCAGTCCGTTTAACCTTGTCCCTCTTTACATTTGTATAAAGCTCATATATAACTCATAAAGTTCACATATGACTCATAGAACTTGGGTTGACCAAGACGTAGCATTTGTTATATTGAACATTTTTAAATGCAAGTGTCTCTTGCAATAATGGTATACTGGACTTCGTGTTATCTTCCCAATTTTGAGGCCAAAATGAGTTTCTGACAAACAGCCCAAACCTGTTCTTAATGATTCATTTTTGTTTCCCTTTAATGCTCAATTGCTATAATTTGACCACTTACCTTCATGATTTTTAAAAATGTGTGCTTCTTTCTTTCTTTCTTGTATTGGATGATGAACCTAAATCCTCCCTCCTACTTAAGCACTCCACCTCGTTATGATTTCCTCTTCCTGTTTTTGAGATAGAGTCTCCCTGTGTAGTCCAGACTAGCTGTGAATTCACCACATAGCCTGGGCTGGCCTCTAACTCACAGCAATCTTCCTGCCTCAGCCTTCCAAGTGCTGGGATTACAGGCGTGTACCACCACACTCAGCTGCTTCCCTTTTTTGATACCTTCTTATCTAGCTCTGAAGGAATTGTTACTTTGACGGCAAAACTATCCCTGACCACCTTTATTCAACTGGCCACACCACAGAGTCAGCTCTTTCCGGAGAAGACTTCCTTGTTGCTTTTGAGAAGGATAGTATAAAAAGGAAATTCAGGTGCGACGGTGCATGCGCAGTGGTTCTTTCTGGCTCCGGGAACAACAGACAGAGGAGAAGCTACTTACATTCCTTCAGGCACAGGATGAAATTCCTTTTTACAAAACAGTCACCAATTGACAATAATTTCAATCCATTCTTACCTTCAGTGAGTTACTTATTTTCCTAGTTCTGGTAGAAAAACTTCCTAAATACAAAGGAAGCTACCAATTTCTCCCTTTTTTCTACTATCTGTGCTATGTATTTTCTTATGAAACTATGTGTGTAAATTTAAATGTTGACCCCCAAATTAAGAAATCCGTTCTCTCCTTTATTTTTCTTTTCTTTTTTACTCTTAGCCTAAACATTCTGGTATTGTTGCCAGGTGTGCAAGTTTAGATAATTCTTTCTGTCCGTATCTGGGCACATCACCTGTGCCCCCACCTCTGCCCTCGAGACACACACCTTTGTGTCTCCGTGACCTCTGCTTCAAGGTCACTTAGCAGTTAGGAAGACTGAGTCTAGACCCACTTGACCTCCACTGCTTGAATATATATCCTGCTTTTCCTTTCCTTTCTTTCCTTCTTTCTGTTTTTTAGAGCCATGCCCATTTCTTTGTCATCAGCAGTTTTAATGCTGAACTCTAATTTCTATTATCTCAGTGTTCAGCGTTTTACTATCCTCATCTGTAAAACCCGCTTGTCAGCAGATCTTACTCAGTTCTTTCTCTGAACAGCCCCAGGGTCTGGCTGCTTCTCACCACCCCCAGTCCTACACCCACTCTCTTTTCCTTAGACACCACAATCATCTCTTCTCCAAACTAGTGAATTGGCCTCCTGAGAGGCTTCCCAGCTTACCCTTGCCTTTTTTATTCTTGCAACA
Source organism: Hystrix cristata (assembly GCA_004026905.1). Classification (NCBI taxonomy): domain Eukaryota; kingdom Metazoa; phylum Chordata; class Mammalia; order Rodentia; family Hystricidae; genus Hystrix; species Hystrix cristata. The sequence goes on from PVJO010001731.1 coordinate 15,442, forward strand.
ATGGATCAGCCAGAAGTAACCAGTTAAAACTCATGTCAGTGCTGGACATGGTGGCACATGCCTGTAATCTCAGCACTCTGGAAGCTGAGGCAGGAGGATTATTGCAAGTTCGAGGCCAGTCTGGGCTACTAGTGAGTTCAAGACCAGCCTGGATTACCTGCATCAGCTCAATTGCTCTGGTGGCATCTTGTTGAATTTAGCACAAGAGCCAAAATACATATCCGGACATACAAATGTTGTTACTTCTTTTATTCTCTGGCTTCATCTTTTTCTCCCTTTTTTCCTCCTATCTGTTTTGTTTGGTTTGGTTTGGTTGGTTTTATTTTTGTGTTTTTGAGACAGAGACTTACTAATGTATTCCATGCTGGCCTTGAACTCACTGTGTAGCCCAGGTTGGCCTTGAACTCATGGTAATCCTCCTGCCTCAGGCTTCCAAGTGCTAGAATTACAGGGGTCCACTACTATGCCCAGTTTTCCTTCTGACTGTTTGTTGAACTTATTAACACTCCACTTTCCTTCTATTTGTTGAACTTGTTAAGTATACTTTATGAAAACTGATGATAGCAAGTTGGAATCATGTCAAACCCAAACAGGGTTAAAGCCCAGTTACAAAGGGGACTGGCTCATGGATGTCAAAGTGCTTTCTGAAGGATTTTCCAAAGGTTCAAAGAAATTTCTTTCCATTCTACACATTTTTTTTTTAACTCCTTGGACATATGAAGAGATTTGTGTCACATGGTTTACCTTTCAGATTAAGACAGCAACACCTGGGGTGAGATGCTATTAACAGAACACTCACCTAACAATGTCACCTCTGCTGGTGACATGGTGCCAGCTCCTGCCTCAGGTCTCCAGGACCAATGAACTCTGTGTCCCAGTAGCTCACACGAATGTCTCCCCTCTCGCTTTAACAACCTTCCTCTTACCCGGACCTCCCTGAATAGATCTGTGGTTTACTACAACACACACATTCACATCGAAATGTTCTGCTATTTCTGAGTGGTTATTGCTTGGAGCATCTGCCTGACTGTTTTTGGATGACAAGTGCCACCTTAGAGACCGTGTAGTAGCTCCGCCCTCTGACTCCCCCCAGGTTCCAAGGTCCATGCCCTCGGTTTCTTTAAATGTTGATTAAAGAATTGTTTCTCACTTCTGGGGTAGCCTACCTCAAAAATCAATTGTTCTTGTGATACCTACACCCCTACTTCATATCTTTCTTCTCCTATATTTTTCTTCTCCTAAAACTAACTGCTATAGAGTTTCTTTTCCTTGTTTATTATTTTCGGGGATGCAAGTTGTAAGAAGTGTTTTTTACCCATCTGGCTCACTGATTTTTCTCTCAGTGCTTAGATTAGCACCTGACGTGTAGTAGGTACTCAATAAATATTTGTCAGAATGAATGAGGAGCCTCAGAAAATACAACAATTAATATTGAGAAATAACAGAGAAATGTACCAATATTATATCGGAAACCACTCAGTAGATTTTCAGAGCACAGAGCACAATATGCTCTGTAACTTTCACAATGGTCGTGCCTCACAAGGAACAACTCACCAAAGACAAAAATATAATTGAATTATAGAACATTCTAGCTACAGCCCTGTTCTCATTGTATTTCAAAACCCCACTCCCATTACGAGTAATTTCCAGACATTAGTGGTGTATCCTCGGAAGTTTCTGGTCTATTTTTTTTTTTAATTTCGAGAACTTAGAAAAATATATTTGTAGATGTAAACATTTTAAAATTTGGCATATGTTATGGCCTTATCTCATATGTTTTGTCTAGAACTCCCAGTCTTATAAAATATGGTTAGGTGCAACATAACAACAGCAAAAGCATATAATCATCTTTTATAATTAAAAATTCACCATAAAAACTATCCTATTTACCACGAAAGTTTTCTCCTATTCCAGTAAGGATCATCTGAATCAATACTTTTAGTTCTCCAGCGTAGTAGACATTTCTTTGCTCAAATTTAACAGTTTACTCTTCTAAAATCCTCAGATGGCAATCATTACATTTCCAAGGTGCCACTGGAAGCCTTTAAAAGTGACTGTCTATGAAGGATGAAGACTGAAAGTCTGGGGTCTGGGCTGGGTGGAGACAGGTCACGGAGGCCTCTGAGCCTCAGGGCCGCGACCTCAAGCCACGATTCCAATAGTAACTTCTCCAGCCCCAGAAAGAAAATGTTATTCAAAACCTTTCGCCACAGGAGCTGGAGATTCAGCTCGGTGGTACAGCAATTGCCAGCAAGCACAGGGTCCTGAGTTCGATCGCCAGAAGCACCCTCCTAAAAAAACCTCTAGCCACAGCTGTGTGTCCTGTCACAGCTGGCCACCCTTGTGCTTTGTCCACCCCTGTACTTACGTGACCCAAATTTGTTCTGCAGAGCCTGTTTCTTTTCCTACGTTTACTAAATATCAAACCTTGCTACTACCATCATGAAGAACGACTTAATAACCATTGTATTGAGTATATTCCTCTAAAAAGTCTACCACTTTTTTCTCTCAAGTAAATAAAAAGGCCTCTTCCTAAATAAATAAATCCTTGGAAGAAAAAATAATATTTATATACTGACCACAAAATTTAGAGATTTAAATACCCTCCACTTAATAAAGCCCACTAAGCAGTCTTAAAACCATTCCTTTCAGTATATTTGGGAATTACAGATCACTCTGGAAATTAAAAAAAAAAAATTTAACAGTACTTACAATCTGACCTTCTAAAAATAATCTAGTTAAAAAGCTAGTATTTGCAGTGCTTTCTGGAAACTTCATTTTTGAAAAGCAAATAGCTTCAAATGTGTTGCAGCATTCCTTAACTATAATGACTTCCTGCCAGTTTCAGAAGCACAGTGTATAAAGTAAATGGTGGAAAAAGAACAACCCAAATGTTTCGAAAGTGAGAAAATGAAGCTGAGTGTGGTGGCGCATGCCTGTAATCCCAGTGCCCAGGAGGCTGAGGCAGGAAAGTCTCTGCAAGTTTGAGAGGCCAGCCTGGACTACATAGTGAATTCAAGGGCAGCCTGAATTACATAGTGAGAACCTATCCGAGAGAGAGAGAGAGAGAGAGAGAGAGAGAGAGAGAACTGCTTTAACTATCATTATGTACCACTCTAAATGGGGTAATATTCATAAATGACTTTAAGAAGTTGAAGATAGGAATACAGAACTATTTTTTTTAATCTATGGGAACCAGAAAGTCAATCTATTTCACCATAAACCATGCTTTTGGCTGTAGTCATAATGAGATGCTTTGGAGAACAGGAAGAGATGAGAGAAGTTGTATAGAAAGTTGCAACCTCTTTGGTTAAATAAAATCTCGATTTTGCTAATGTTGGCAATGGGAGAATCACAGTCGGGAAGCGATAACAAGGCTTTCCTGGCCTGTCTTGGCCTCTAGGATTCACTCTGAGGTTTTCTCAATAATTGCTGCCACTAGTGCACCACCCGAAACATCTGATATCCCAGACCAGCACGGACACCTGTCCACGCTTGTCCTGCTACTGCAGAGTGTTGCCAAGAGAAGTCTCCAGGGTCCCACCAGGCTTCATTCCAAGGGCAGGGAGTACAGAGGGGCGTGACGAGCCTCCCAGTCCAGCTGTGGAACGAGAAAACTCGGTTTGCCCCCCGGAGCTTTACGCCTTATCCCGTCCGCTCGCTCAGCTGACTGCCGTCGGGGGCCACCTGACCACTGTGCCCCTCCCCTTCAGTGTCGCCCTTCCTCGAAGCCTAGTCCCAAGTCAGGGACCACAGGGACCAGGCTTCTGAACTCTGGTGTGCTCTCAAAATACACTCCCCTGCCACTTTTCACAATGACTGATACTGGACACGTCCACATCCCCAAGAGCTACTGTCCTATCTCACAGGTCACATCAGCATTCTTACCTCACAAGTGTCCCCATACCCCACCCAAGAAAGCGATTTGTGCTGTATAGCCATACAGCAGTCACCGGCTATAACGGCAGAGAGACAGCCTGCGGCTTGCCATCTAGGCGTCAACTCTGCAAGTCCCAGGACTCTACTACAGCTGAGAGAGCCCAACAGGTCTTGAGAGTTAACACTCAGAATTGATTTGATGGTAAACAAAAATGCCCAACACTTCATCTATCTTCTGAAATAGATGAGTTTAGTTATTTGAACGATTTACATATACAGCCTATACCTTCTATTTTGATAAAAAAAAAAAAAAAGAAAGAGAATTATTTTTGCTAAAAAGAGTGCTGAAGTACACTGCAAGCCCTTATTGGTGAATGAGGGATTCCACGGAAGTAAATTTTTAGGGTAAACAGAAATCCACCCTGTAAGGGCTGGCTGTTCTTACTAACAGGTAGATTTCCACTCCGGTGAAACAACGATCTTTTTTTAAACTTAATTCATCTATCTCATGTCTTGGTCCACAACTTCTTTGCTTTCCATAGATTCCACTCAATGAGAAAGATTTGAAAAAAAAATTAAGGGGAAAATTAGTATTTTCTTAAGCTTTGAGCACCAATATTAAAATAAAAGCATTAAACAATTTGCATGATACTAAAAATACAATATACTTTTCATAGCCCTTTTGGAAGTTATGAAATCACATTACCTGATTAGGCTGTGAGAATCCGAGGATGGTCGGAAAATCATCTTTAAATTCATCTATGAGGTCCATAATTATTTTCTGGATCCCCTCGACTGAGAAAAAAAGAAGTTAAGCAGAACAAAACTTGAAAATATCCCCTAAAAGATTCACAAGAACATGGGGCACTGGGTCCACCTTCTAGGGACTGAGAAAACAAGGGAACTCTGGGGGATTTTATTCCCAGTTGTTGAAACGCCCGCAACCCTTTACAACAAGACTGTGTATACATACTTCTTCCGGAGAAGTTCTTCAACGCCTGCCCACATATCCACCCGACAGGTTTGATGGGCATGGAGTGCGCTTGCTTGCTTCCCGAGGCTTAGCCAGCTGGCAGGCCTCAGATGAGGGCAGCCTTCTCCTCAGGAAACAGGCAAAGCCAGGACCCGCAGCTCACCACTGGAATTCCTTGTTACTGCACAATGGGCCTCCGAGAGCATGTTCCAGAATCTTCTGAAAGCACTCTGGCAGCGAGAGGGGAGGAATGTGTTTGGAGGCCCGAGGACAGCAGTGAGAGGATTGAAAACTACACCATGCTAAGAAGGTCTGCAATATAAGTTGAATTTTATCCCAAATTCTGCAGTGATACTTCAATTAATGGATCATCTGAGAACAAGGCTCCTTTTGAAAAGAGCTGGCCTGGGTTTTAAAAGAAATGCTTCACATACAATGCCAAGTGGGAAAGAAACACAAGCGGTTAATTCAGAAACACTTCTGAACAGTTTGATTTTCCTTCGCCCGAATGAGGATCACTAGGCCAAACTCAGGCAAAATGTAATCTTTGGCTTATCTTCTTTATAATCCCAATCTTTTTTTCCTTCTTATTTTATCTACCTAAGACTCTCCTGCTTTAGAGGGTCATTCTTTTCCCCTGACCAAACCTGGGAAGAACTTGATATCAGGTAGATTTCATTGATTGTATAGTTACATTATAATGTGGATGACTTAAGAGTTGGCGAAGTAAAATTTGATTCCAATTTGAAGGCTTTGTACTTAATTGTCGCCTGACTGTTTTCTTCAACAAGCATAAAGCTGTGGCCGCCAAGGTCTATTCATGGGACTGTTTAGGGAAAAAGTCTTCACCAGAGAATTCTTCTCGCATGCAAAGCCTGCCAGATCCCTGGCCTTCACATCATCCTCAGTCCTTAATCTGCCCAAAAACACTCTCCACCACCCTACACTCACCAAATGGAACCTTCTTGCCTCCATCGTGACCCTAAGGCTTAACATAAGTGTGCTCTTAACATTTGGAAAGCGCACTCGAGTACCAGAAAGAAAATCTTGGACAATCACGAGCACACATCCTAGGAATCTATGAGATAATGCAATGCTTTGGTCGCCCTTTCCCGGCAGCTGGCACCAGAGTCCACTTCAGAGGAACACCTGGCAGCCCCTTCTCTCTCTGGTCTCGCCCGTTCTCTGCTCTCACCCACCCCGAATCCCATTGTCCATCTGCACAGTCCAGTACCCAAAGCTCCCAATTGTTTTCTCGTCTTTTCTTCAGTGCTTGCTCTCTCGCTCCCTCTGGCATCCTGTAGGATTAACAAATCTAAAAGGAAAGCATTGCTCCTGCTAATATTCACCATCCCTAGACCATCACAGGTTCTGCTAACAAAGTTCTTTTTGTTTCTTCTTACTTAATGAACCAGTCCCTGCAAGGGAAATGGGACAGGGAGACAGAAATGACAAAGTAAAATCCAACCCTTATATTTATATTTTGTATTTGTGATCTTATCTGATAATATTTTGGTTATTTTATATTTGTGATCTTATCTGATAATATTTTGGTTTGTATTTAATGATATTTATACCTAATTTCTTATACATCTTATGTTGTTTCAGATAATAAATTTAGGCAAAATAAATAACAATGTCAGTAGTTATCATCCTTATTAGTTTTTAGTTATGTTATGCTTATGCTTTATAATAAAGTACCACATACTTATAAAATGAGTTAGAAAACAATTACCTCAAAATAATTTTACCTCAAATTAATTTTTATACCTGTCATACAGGTTTATGTGTAATTAGAAAGCTATAATACAGAAAAATAGATTTGCACGTCGCTTTGAAGAAGATGACTAATTTAAGTGAAGGTAGGATAAGCTTAGTGACAGAAATAGATCTTTGGATTCCGTCAGGCCTGGGTTTGATTTCCAAATATATTCCCTACCAGGCTGTGTAATTCTGCGTGAATTACTAAATTCTCTATACCTAAATTTTAGCCTTTAAAATGTGACGATAATTACTTAATGGACTGGAAAGGTTCAATAAATTTCACGTATTATTAAATATACAATACCATTTTGCTTTTGGAAAATCACAAAATCTGAATACAAGTCAGTTCTGAATTTGCCCAGTTCACACAGGTTTTGGCTGGTTTTTCTTTGTATGCAACTAACTGGAACCCTGATAATCTGCCTGAATAGATCCTTCCTCCAAACCTAATTCGAGCTCACCTGAGCTAGAGCTTTATTCCTAACTTCAAGTATTATCTACCAACCTTCAAAGCCTATGCTCAAAATTTAGCTTTCATGTAACATGGATTTCAGAATTGTCCTTGGCCTCGATCAAGGATTTTGATTGGACGCCATCTACTTTGGGAGTCACCAAAGAGCAGTTCTATTGGTACCACGACTGTATTTCTCTAGCTCACAACAGGCCTCAAGATTGTGCATGTCTAATTTAATGGCAAATGCTAATAATGTAGAAATAATTTTAAAAAGCATTTTCTGGAAGAAGACAGCTGACAGTTATTGAAGGCCAATTAAATGCCCATAGCTGAGCTAGAGGTGAGGTTCCATTACTTACCTATTGTAATTCTCTGTGAGAGAGAAATATTCTGAAAGTGATCTGAGAATAACAAGCATTATCAATATATTGGTATTACCAGATTAGGGTGTGGCAAACTGGGCTGGGAAAGTGGACCAGACCGGTCAATTACAAAGTTCCAGGACACATGCACAGAACAGTTCCCAAAGCACTGTACCTGGAACCAGTCAGAGTGTTAGCTTCAGTTCTTCTCACGAGGACTCAAGTTGGTTTTTGATAGGACGGCCTAGACCTGCAGTCAACCTGAGAAGTGGGAGATACAAAGGATGGCCGCCATTGAGCTCTTGGCCACTGTGCTTTCTTTTGATCAGTGGTTCACTGCTACCCTCTGGAGTGTACTTCTTATCTACTTTTAGTTGGCCTGAACTCACTCTGCAGAGCATGTTTTTTTCTCTTCCTACCTCTAATAAATGTAGAACCTTGCTACCGTTTGTACTTGACCAATTCTTTGCTCAAAACAGAAGGAACCTAGAAACCACTTCTAGGAAGAGACTTCAGCACCCCAAAAGCTGGTAACACTTAGATACCTTGATTATAGCTTTTGTGACCCTTGAGTTAGGACTACCCAACCAAGCTGCTCCTGAATTCCTGACCTACAGCAACCGTGAGATGATTTTTCCTGTTTTAAACTACTACATTTTGGTGTAATTTGTTACTTAGCAATATGTAAGTAACAGTTCATTTAAAAATAATGATAACAGCATTTTGTATTAAAAAAAAGTATTTTCCAAAATGAAAAATGTAGCAGGCTGAGTGATAATTGTTTTCATTTTTTGCAAATCCCTTTAGTATCCAGTTTCCAGAATGCATCTGGTTTCTCATATCTGTTTCTGAATTTAATCTATTCCAGCACACTATTTTGGTTGAAGTACATAAAGAAAGTCCTGCCTCATATAGACATGTAGTTGCAAAAGAAAGAAATATTTTAATAGTTTTTCCAGATAACTATGGATATTCTTCTTCAATCCTTTATCATTATCCAACAAGTGAACATTTCTTAAAGGTTAGTTGCAATTTGGAGGCCTTTCAATGAACTTTTTGTACTCTATTACGTTAATATTTGTTGGTCTGTTTTGCATATTAATGACTTTTTTACTAATGCATGATTTTGTAACACCATGCATTAATTATTTGGATAATACTGGTTCTCTGAATGACCCCACCAAAACAAAAGACAAATGTTTGTTGATAGCACAACTGATCTTATCAGAAAGTCTTTTAATTTGGGGAAGTGGTTGTATTAGTCTATTGTTATATAGCAAATTGCCCAAATTCCCTAGTTTAATACAACAGACTTATTATTTCATAGTTCTTTGGGTGAGGAATTCAAGAACAGTTTAGCTTGGTGGTTCTTGCTCCAGGTCTTTGAAGAGGCACAGTCACACTGTTGGCTTGGCTGTGAACATCTTAAGGCCTGAGATGACCCGCTCCCAAGTCGCTCAAGTGCCTTGCAGTAGCCTTCAAAAGATCCGCTTCCAAGTCACTTCGATGGTTGCTAGCAGGTTTCAGCTCCTCCTCACCTGGGCTGCTTGAGTGTGTGAGCCCTCAGCCGGCTTCCCCTCTCAGGCTGCCTCTCAACCTAGCAGCTTGTACCATAGTGAGTGCAGAGGAGAAGGGGCGAGGGAGGAGGGAGAAGGGAGAAGTAAGAGGGAAAAGGGAGGTGGCACTCAAAGGAGGAGCCACAGTCATTTTAAACCGTAATCTAATCTCAGTATGCCGACTCAGGTCTTCGGCCACATTCTAGTTGAGGTAGAATAGAAGAAATAAAAACTAGGCAGAAAGGGGACTAGGAAAATCATAATTTAAAAAAATTAATTGGTAGGCTTTTGATATACATAATGATCACATTCATCATAGGGAATTTGTACTTTGTACATAATATATTTTGATTCTTCTTTATTTCCTCGTTCCCCTCTCCTCCCTTCAACCCTTCTTCCCCTTCCCATTTTCAAAAACTTCAAAATTCTTAATTTTAAAAATCAAAACTGCAGCTTCAGGACACAAGCTCAGTTTTGTTTTGTTTGTTTGGTTTTGGTTTTTCTTCTCCTAGAACACATAAGTTTGGACAATTGCCTTTTACCTGCAAAAGGGTGTGGTCATTTCCTTTACTTGCAAATGGTCCTTTTTCACCCGTAATTAGGATTTCCCCTATGAATGGACTACCATTTTACTGTGGGTGAGCCACCCCCCATCCACCAAACCAAGACCACAGATTTCCACCACAGACCACCTTTCTTTTACCTATAAATTCGGCCAGCGCCCAAACCACACAGAGGTTGTCTTACTATGGGTGGGCCATCCCTCCCCACCCACCAGACCAAGACCAGGACTCTAGATTATCAAATTCCACAGATTTCCATCACCAAAAATAAATATTCCAAGTTCCAAACTGTAATGTGTGTCATTTCTCTGAGAGCCCACATTCCACTCTTGAGCATGTCCTAATATCTCTGCCCACCAAACCCTTCCTGGGCCTCCTGCTGACAAGTTCTGAAAGTTGTTTTTCCATGAAGGGAGTCAGTGAACTTGCACTTACTCTACACACACAATCTAGTGCAGGGACAGAACTGCCTACCTCTTGAGGGGAACAGACCGTGTCTACAAAACCACAATCAGTTTAGCTCCTAGTACTGGATGCAAGTTTTCATACATTCTCATTTTTGCTTTAAAGCTCGCTCTTATGATTGGCAATCAGCTCTGTCACTTGTCTTTGTAGACATGACAGACTTATTTCTTTTATTTTGAAATAAAATAGTGCCAAATACCCACTTCCAAATAACAGTGATGGCAAATCTTTTAGGGACAAGTGCCCAAACAGCAACCCCAAGCCTGCTTACTTATCTCAAAGCACCAATACTGTAATTAAACCTGAACACCGAGGTTTTGGTTTAGGAAAAAACAGCTTGTATATTAAACCTTTTGTCTTAAAAGAAAAACAACACTTGTGCCATGTGTTCGCCGCCACTGCCATATAACCATGTTTCTCACGTCAGTCACTTTTCTTTTAAGAGAAAAAGACCATCTATGAGAAAAAAATCTCACAGCCCAAATAACGATGCACATACTCTTCCTTGAGACAATCATGTATTTCAGTAAGCAGAAGTGTTTTGTGTGTATTTTGTATTTAATTACAAAATTATATACAATATTAAAATGATGTCTACTTAAGAGTCACTAATATTCATATTTCAGCTTCTTAAATAAAACTGACTTTTTTGATATGGACTAGACTGCTTGGGACTTCGGAGTAGGAAACTCACTGTGGGAAGCAGAGGTCGGGCGATGCTTCACGGAAAACGTGTGCATTGAGGCTGGCTGAGAATTGCGTTCAGGCTGGTGCCCCAAAGGAGGAAAGATGGAAGCAAAAGCGATGGGGCTGGGGCGAAAGGGCACATCAGTCCGAGAATGAGGCGGGGGAGGCAGAGCAGGAGAAGCTGCGATCTTGATGTGGACAGCTGTGGAGAGAACCAGCCTGACTCTTCACCGCAAAGACCCCACTGGAGGGGCCCTATGAGAGCCAGAAGCCAGAAACACGGTGGGAAGTTCTCAGCAGGGCTCTGTGAGACCCCGAGTCCCCTCAGCACGCGTGGCCCTCCCAAGAGCGCCAAGGCCAGTCGGGGCCAGACAGCTAAACAAGAGCTTCCCTGCTCACCTTTCCTCCTCCCCGCACAGCAGCGGAATGGTCACAGGCAGCAACGGAAGAAAGACAACGGATCGCGGAGAGGATAAGCAGCCGAACAAAGCTCCTCCCATCCTCCACCAGAGACTTCCAGGCTGCGAGCAAAACTCAACTGAGAAAGGGAGGTAATTTTAAAAGACATGAAATTGGAGTACTGTAGATGGAAATAAATTGACAGTGCACGTTTGAAGGACAGTGACAAAGGCAAGAGAGACTTGCTTTCAGGATGTATTCTGCTTGGTTCCACTCTAATCAAGTGCCTCCAACAGTTACTATTTATTGAGTGTCTATTTTTGCCAGGCTGATGCTCTGCTGCCATGCATCAGTGAGTGAGCACTGGATTAGCCAATTTTTCCTTGCTGGGACCTAATATCTGCCCTATACAACTTAAGAGAGGAAAAGGGGGAAAAGGGGGGTGGGGAGTTCTTTTGGCTAATGGTTTCAGAGGTTTTAGTCCATGGTTGGCTGGTTCCAATACTGAAAAGGGATGGCAGAAGAGTGTGGCAGAGGAAATCCATGGCAGCCAGGAAACAGAGAGGAAGCAAGACAGCCAGAGAAAGTAAAAGGGGTGGGGGACAGGAATTCACCCTTCCAGGTCATATCCCCAGTGACCCACCTCTCTAGCTAGGCTCCACATACTAACACCACCTTGAGTCATCAATAGATTGATCCACTAGGGAGTATAGTGCCCCACGATCTACTTACCTTTTAAAAGTCCCACCCCTGAACCCATGAGACTACTAGGGGACATTTTAAATCTAAACCATAATAAACATGATGTATTTATATTTAGGAGAATGATGTTTCATACTGATTGGAACCAGGCTAAATTCATATCTCAGTTCTGCTACTTAAAAAATAGTACATAGTTAACGTTTGCATTCTCAATTTTCTCATCTATAAAATGGTGATAAAGGATGACTAGCTCACAGGGTTGCTGTTACGAGTATACAAGAGACAATGTATGTATAGTTACATGTGGAGCTCCTCGTGACACCCGTTGGGTCAATCTGCTTGAGTTGACTCAGGAAGCAGAAGATTGCTAACTCCAAGGAGTTGAAACGTCTTGAAGATGAGATGTTTTGCTGGTTTGAGCAGAGATGAACCTTAGTAAAACAAGGAAGCTCCCCAGGGCACATCAGATAAAGGTTAATTATTCAGGCAAACTGTCACCCTGCCTTGCTTGCCTGCCTTGATACCTAAAACAAACATCCATGTTCAGCAAAACTCTATGCCTTTGTTGTTCCTCAATAAATCTGGGGGCTTGAGTCAGCTCGGGGCTTCACCCTGGCCCCCCAACAAAGATATTCTCCATCTCTCATGTCCTTGTTTATCTCTCTAACATGGTTTGCTGGCACGAACCCGGCAGTGACAGTGCCTGGTGTACTTGATATGCTTGATAAGTGGTAGCAATTATTATGATCATCATGATCTTAGTGTAATGACCTCATAAAAATAGTACTTTCGAAAAATTTACCATGCGTTAGCATGCAAGATAGAGTAAAGGTGAATGATGACTAGGAGCAGGGAGAAAAATCAACACAGTGAGTAATATGAGGCTTAAGTGGTAGCCATAGGAACGAAAGCAAAGGGACAAATATAAAGGGCATTTGAGAGAAAAATGAACAGAAGTGATAACTACCTATATATAGCAAATAAAGGAGAAGGAAGAGTCAAAGGTGGCTTAAATTTTTAAAGCTTTGCTGGATGGGAGACTAGCAGAAATGGTTGAAATAAGAAATTGGCACAGCGAGCAAGTTGGGTGGGTGACAGTCATGGAAAGAAATACAGCATTCATTTTTTTGGTACAATTTAAATTTAGGTAACAGGATTTTATAAGTGCAAATATTTTGTAATCATCTGGAAAGTAATATTTATTTATTCGTTCATTTATCTACTATTTCTCAAGAGCCACTTGGTGTCAGCTACCATCCTGGTACCTACTGAGAACGATCTAGTAAAGACCTGGAGTCTGAATGGGACAAAGGATCCAGGCAGAAAGATTTGGGGCTTTCAACATAGAACTGGTCCCTAAAGCCATGACTCTTCATCAGTTTTCTCTGGAGAGCATCAAGAAGAGAAAACGCTTGGGAATATTCATAGGGAGCCCAAGGAATGTTCAAAGTGGGGAGACCAACGTCAGGATCACATGTTCTAATTATTTTTATATTAAATCTGAACCACCCATAATTTATAAACATTTAATCAGGACAATGAATCAGTTTCATAGCAGCTATTCCTATTTCTACAGCATTTCACTTTAGAATAATTACAGCTCCACAGTTAGTTACAAAAATAGCAGAGAGGTCTCATTTACCCTGAACCTGGTTTCTCTCATTGTAGAGTACATCTCGATTAATTATACAATATTAAAATCAGGAATTTTGTATTTATATTAGTATAATCCACTGACTTAATTCAGATTTCACTAGTTTTATTTGCATATATACATATTTATTTATTGTGCCTGTGTATTAAAAATGTATAAATTCTCTTAGTGGAAAGATAGCTTTCCGAATGACTCATTTGGTTTTTGTTCTGGTGCCTAAATTTTCTGCTCTGTCTACTAGGTGTGCACAGCGGACCAACTTGGGACATGTGACTGCAGCAGCTCTGGTCTAAGGAGATGGAAAATGGTTTTGTGGAATCCAGACATATTAATATGGAATAGTTGATGGAGAGTAGTACTTTTTTCACTTAATTTAAAAAACTATCTCGTGTAGACTCGTATATAGAATGTTATACACATTGTTAATCTATAAGAAATGGCATTTTCATTTTAAATAAAATATGGGTACTGAACTAATTAATTGAAGTCTACATTAATTAAAGTATAAAACCAGACCTTACAATATTTTTCATATAAATATATTGTCTTAATCTATTTTGTGTTACTATAAAAGTACCTGAGACTGGGTAATTTGTAAAGAATAGAAATCTATCTTTCATAGTTTGGGAAGCTGAGAAGTGGAAGATTAAGACTCTGGCGCTTGGTATCTGGGGAGGGCCTGGTCTCTACTTCCCAGATAACGCCTCGCTGCTCCGCCCTCCGGAGGGAAGAAATGCTGTGTCCTCCCACAGTGGAAAGGATGGAGGGTCATGAGCGTGCGTCCTTCGACCTGGAGCCCTTTTCTAAAGTGCTAATCTCATTCACGAGGCTAGAGCTACACGTCAGAAACACCAGAACTCATAGTATTGTCACACTGAGGTGCATTTCAAAATACATTTTGGGGCGAATACCATTATTCCAGTCATTGCTTATATAATGAAATGTTTCACTCATGAAATTTAATAACTCCAAGTTAGTAGCCAATTTCTTAAATCTCTTGCACACACCTACCTATATCTATATCTGTATCTCTCTGCCTCTGGCATCTGTATCTCTATATATCTGACAGAGTTGGTGGCAGAGTCAACACAGTAACCTTTGGAGACTGCAAGGGAGAAGCCAGGGGAGGAAATTTTTCAATTTTTAAAAATCAGTTACAATAAAAGATACATTACAAGGAATCCTCCCAAACACTGAAAATACTCCTCCTTGCTTCCAATTCTGCTCCTTCTGATCTCTTCACTAACTAAACCCTCCAGAAGTCACAGCCCAGCTTCCCATGTAGAGAGCAGGTTAGAGAAGAGAGAAGACCGAACCTGGGGAAAGAAAGCGTCAAGCCGCAAGAAACGTGGGAAAGTATCATCATAAGATTCAAGATGGTGGTCACCTCTAGAGGGCAAGAAGGTCAATTCGGAAGCCACGTACATTGGCTTATTTCCTTGATTTGAATGATTGGGGAATATTTGTTTTATAATTATTCATTAAGTCATATATTTGTGTATTATACCTTTAATTTCATAATTTATAAGTTAAAAGAAGAAAGCAATGCTTAATAATAAGAACTTGTGTAACATTTGAATTCTACAAGTCATATAATATTAAAATATCATAAGATTTTTTTTCAGGTGAATAACTTAGGAACATTTAAAACACTAGAAAATATAGCCAAGTTATGCAAGTCATAACAAGTGAAATAATTAAATAACTCTCAACTAAAAACCATGTTTTTTTTAAAAAAAAATTGCTTCTACTTAGACAAGGAAGAAGGACTAATAGCCAGACACTTGGTGTTTTTATTGCTGTAACAAAATCCCTAGAGTAGGCTGGTTCAGTTAGCTCCCAGTTCCAGAGCTGCACGGGTAAGGTGCCAGCATTACTTATTCCGGTGAGGACTTTCACACGGGATGACAGAGGTTCCCACAGTGTGGGAGGAAGAGCTCACTATTACAAACAGGAAGCCAGAGAGAGAATGAGGTCAAGACTGGAATTCCAAAAACCTTTCGAAGAGCACATCTCCCAGTTGACCTAGGGACCTCCATTAGGTCCACCTCTTTGAAGTCCCGCCACCTCCCAATCCTACCACCTTGGGGGCCAACCCTCCCACACACAAACTTTCAGGGGACTATACTTCAACCATATCCAAGCCATAATACTTGCATATGTTTGACTCGTAACAGTAAAGAGCATTAGAGAAGCAAATGTTGAAGACACAAGAGAAGAAAGTGAACTAGAGTGTGGTCCCTCCAAAATCAAAAGAGGCTGTGACAACAGCACTCTTACAAGGATTGGTTTTAAGTAAGAAAAGAGATTTGTGTTAGTTAGCTTTGCGTCACTACAACAAAACACCTAAAATAGGCTATTGATGAAGCAAAAAGAGAGGTTTATTCAGTTTTGGAGGCCCAAAACTCTAGGGAAGAAAGTGAAAACGGAAGAGGATAAGCAGAGAGAGAAGAAATGCAAAGATCAAGAGTCAGGAGTCCCATGAACCCATGAGCAAGGAGCAGCTGAGAGATGAAAACAGGACAGAAGCTTGCATGCAGAATGTCGGATATTTGATACACTGTTTTAGGTGTGGAGAGGTGTAGACAGCATTAATTTTTAGGGTCTGGCTATAGATAATGAGGGATGAAGTGGAGTGGAGGGAAAGGTCAAGGAGCGAAGGATGAAGAGGCTAAAATGTTGGGTGGGTGTTCATGAGGACACTAGATCATGGAGGACCATGAGCCCATCTCGGGTCAAGGGAATGAGAGAGCTAGACATGCGGCATTTAATGAACAATTTGTGTGTTGGGTGCGAGATGACACAGTTGACTGAGAGGTGGCTAAATGAGAGCAGCAGGGAGCAAGGAGTACACAGTAAATATCTCTCCTGGACCTCAGAGCAGTAGTGCTTCAGCAGCATGGAGTAGTAATGCTTTGGCTCTTCTCCTCCAGCCCTATTGGAATCCCAAAGGGTAAACTAGAAATGTTTGGAAGACAGCAAAGCATGAGCAAACGTAGGTGATCATGATAAGTCATGGCTGGGCCTGTAAAAAGGATATCAGCGAGTGGGGCATGTTAGGTTCAACTGGCTGGAAAGATTTCAAGATTCCAATACCTAGAAACACCCTGGTATTGGATAGCAGGCAGTATTGGTGGCCTAGGTGCCCAGGTTGACTCTGGAAGACTCCAAGTTTTGAAGCCACTCCTTGATATGAGACTCTAGTAGTAAAAATCACAAATACCTCACGTGCAATCCTTGGAAGAACCGTATACATTGGGTGACTTTGTGACCGTGGCTATTGGATGATCTTCATGACGAATGTTGTCTAGCAGAGCTCACTAGTCTTTCCTTTCTGATTGGCTGAGCCTGCCAATCAGAAGAGAAAACTTAGAAAACTGATCAAGACATAGATTAATTTAATGCAGTGTGCTCTGGAAAATAATCTCTATGATAAACGAATGTTGGTCTAATGCTTATTAAAAATTTTATATATGTAAAACATCCTCGGGATCAAAATGATCTGTACTCTAGGTGCTTAATAAGGGTTTGTTGAACTGAAAGATAATAATGGGCTTCCCATGTAGTCTTTCCTCTAGGGGAAGGTGTTGGCCACATACCATAAGTTGCTAGCCCCTCTGGTAGTCTCCTTTCTCATTATACATTAGCACACTGATGTCACGTTTTGCACATTGGACTCTCGCACACTGGGTTAGCCCAAGCCTACTCCCCAGAGAGTGATTACCCATGGGCACCCTGACAAAATAAAGTTTCTGGACTTGCAAAACGGAGGAACGAGCCTCGGAAAATGTGACTTAACTAGAGCAATGTCGTCCTGAGGCCATCCTGAGGAGCCCAGCTGGCTTGGCCCCATGACATTTCTAGCTTGATTGATTAGAACAACAATCCTATTTAGATCAATTGGACTTTCTGTGACAAAAATCTTGGACACCATGGTAGCGATTGTTACACAAAACATTATAATCAGAGTTAATGCGAAGAGACTGAGTAATGTATTAAGTCATAGTGAATTAGCAAAATTCACTGACTGGAAATGCCTCCCAATTCTAGAGCAGCATGGAGCGTTCCTAATAGCATACAGTTTGTGGCTGTTCATGGGTGGCGTGTCAGTGACAGATCGTTCTGTGTTAAGGCTACAGTCAGTGAGGACTAAAAGGCTTGCACTGAAACAAAATGAAGCACAGTAACTTTTTGTGTCTGTTTTGTTTTGCTTGCATTATATTATGCTTCATTGCTTCTCATGTTGCACCATAGTCCCGCATTTCTGAATATCAACTCTTTTTTTTTTCACTGATAGACTTTTTTCACATGTTGGAAAAGTCACATGTAATGATCTGTAAAACCAGAAATACTTTTCTGATGTACCAAACATTTCTTTTTTTTTTTTTTTCTTGGTGCCAGGGATCAAACTCAGGGCCTTGTGCTTGCAAGGCAAGCACTCTAACCGCTGAGCTAAATCCCCAGCCCTCCAAACATTTCAATAACAATTAGCTTTTCATTCTTTTGTTTCTGTTCACCAAAAAAAAAAAAAAAAAAAAAAAGATAGTTTCTGACTGGTTAAGATAGAAATGCCATTTCTTTGGAGATTTCAGTAGAAGAAAAGTTTTCTGGCCCTTCAGGATTTAATAAGTTCCCTTTACGATTGGCTAATTTGCACAATAGTAAATCAAGCTATATGAAAGAAAAATCACAGCATAGACTGCACTCCTTCCCTTTTTTCTGTTGACAATTTAATCCATATTTTTCCATTAAATCAATAAGGAGGTACTTGACCTAAAGACAAAACTTGAGAAGACTTTGAAGAAATCTGGGCTTGCAGCACCTTGTATAAGCCTGCAACCTGGGTGGGAGTTGAGGGAGGCCAAAGTGTTGGGTCATCTGTATTGGGGGTACTCCAGAGGAAAACTTTGAGAAGCTCTGTTCTCCTAGGATTAGACCAGAAGCATCTTTGCCTTCCTGTCCACATTTATCATTCCCCTGAGAAAGAACCGAATGCCTTCTAATGCATGAGACGGCCCCTGTTCTAGCCTGGTCCTAAGGCTGCAGGAGACTTTAACACCAGAACATCGGAAAGGACACAAAATGTGTGTCTTCATCTGTTGGAACAGTCCTGTCCCTGTAGGAGTGGTGACAATTATTGGTTGGGAGAGGAGGCTGGATCTGGCCACACTGAGGAAGAAAGTTTGTAGTGTAGCTGGAGAGATGACAATGATTACCCAAATCCAGATGTCTCAAGAGAGAAGAGTACATTAATTCAATGTAATACTGAAGTTCTAGTTTAATATTTATGAAATTCAACGGAGCTCTGAAGAGGAACATGAAGACCAGTGTTAGTAAGAAGTTACCTCAGGGGACCACTGGATAAGGTGACAAGCAGAGAAAAAAGGAACCTGAAAAAACTTCCTTAACATAAACTAAAAATTGTAAATGTCTCTGCTGGGTGATGCTAGAATGCCCGAAGGGCTACTCACCAAGAATACG
This sequence comes from Hystrix cristata, assembly GCA_004026905.1. NCBI lineage: Eukaryota > Metazoa > Chordata > Mammalia > Rodentia > Hystricidae > Hystrix > Hystrix cristata. Next base: position 34,381 of record PVJO010001731.1, read on the forward strand.
AGCTGCTGACAACATTTAATGGGATCAGCTGAACTTTCCTCAGAAAGAAAAATCTCTGAGAAAATTTCATTTGCTGTCACTGTAAAATAGCATTTTTAACTGCAGCTGAGATTGTAGATTCAGGAGTGAAGAGAAGAAAACAAGTTTAGCAAAGGAAGGGGCAGAAGTATTGTGTGCAGGCAGAAGAGGACAGGCAAAGTGGCTTGTGATATTCTTTGCTCAAAAAAGGAGAGAACGGCAAAGCCTGCTTGCTAAACGTCCCAGCTGGACTGATCCCCAGCGCATGGCCGTAGCAGAGATGCATGTATCCCAACTCGGCAAGTTAAGGGAATGCAAGAAAGGTGGAAGATTTAAGAGAAATTTAGCATTGAAGATGGCACAATTTTAGTACAGTTTAGACAGAGCAAATCATTGTAATATTTTAAAAATCTTTTAGCATATTAGAGTCCTTAAAAAATGATGCCATTTCCATCTAACATCCTATGTTTCTGTAAGGCTGCTAATAGCAATGTCACGAAAATAGAATGCATCAAAAATGATGATCAATGTGTTTGATAATAATATTTGTGTTTTTATAAACACTCCTGGGAATTGCATTTTATAATTGAAAATAGTCTAATTCTCAGGGGCTAAGTAACAGAACAGGCATATTAAAGGACAAACAACCAGCTTTCTTTGAAGTTGAAGCCTTTGAAAAGTGCTGATTGTCTCGACTCAAAGGAACATATGTTCTGGTATTTTTATGCAATATTCTGAACTGAAAAACAGAACAGTTGTTTCAAAAGCACCACTGGCCAAAGGGACAGATGTAGGTGGTTAATAGAAGTTCAAACAGACAAAGAAACAAGTATGTTAGACCTTTTCTGAAAGAACGCGGGGTAGTCGGGTTGTGCATGTACATAGCATTCTAGATTCTCCTTTTGGCTTCTTGAAATACAGCTAATATTTCAGCCTTGCAATTTGGAAGAAATTCATAGATGAGAAAAAACTCATCTGAGAAGAATCACCGAGGTCATAAAATGAGTTAAATCAACTTCCTTATGACGACCAAATGTTACTAACTCTGGTGGAAGACTTTGCTTAGTTTATCCTCCATAAAGTAATGCAAGCTCTTATTGAAGAGAAAAGAGGAAAGCTAACCTTGAATTTTATGGCTTTTGTGTAAATTTGCAAGCTTTATCTCTCATTAGATTAGTTAAAACAATACAAATACATTTTTTGTATTGTTTCGTAAGCTAACTTCTGGGCAAGCGGACCTACCCTGTAAAGGCGTCCCCCTCTCTGCCGCTTACTTCCGGTCTCACAGGAAGCCCCGGCTTCACGTTGGTGTCTTTCTAGGCCTGTCCTCCTCCCAGCACAGCGTAAAGCCTCAGGCAGGAGGCTCCACTTTTCCTGACTGAGCACCCCTGCAAACTGATTTTTAAGTACACTCTGAAGAGTTTTATAGTTTTACATGCATATATTACTGTTCACACAATAAAACACAATTTCACATTCTGAAATAGGATCTTTTCAATAGATAATTACCAAGTAAAGAGTATTTTAAATAATTCAAAAATGTATTAACAGTATGAAAACATTTTTTCCTGTAAAATGTAATAATCATAAAGCTTTCCAGGGAGAACAATAATTGAATCTGCCGCATTATTTTTTAAGTCTTGGTTGGCACTCCGTCATACAGCAATGCAGATGTCTGATTATATATTCCCTTTAATTAATAGGATTCTGAAAAGAACTCACAAGGATTTGTGGTGTTAAATGGAAGAGCTGCTTCATTAGCTGGGTTACTAACTCGTGATACTTATTTAGTCCCATCAATCATTATTCAAAGCTTTTGCTTGAAATTTGTTTAACACATCTCCATCTTGCCTAGTGTTGCTCTTCATCCCAGCAAACTCATCAGAAGGTGGTGTACGTTTTGACATCTTTAACTTACGTCTTCAAAATCCACCGAAATTATATCTGGAAAATGTATAAAGGAGTTAGAAAATTATATCAGACATGAGCTTCTATAGGTTACATGCATAGTTTTCGATCCCAAAAATTATATCATGAAGGAAATACTTTTGAGGATCCACATGCCATAGTTGGGTAGGGGCTTAGACCCTGGTACCAGGCGCCTGAGGTGTAATCCCAGGTTCTCTTCTCAGTGTTTGAGTAGCAGTGGGCAAGTTACTCAACCACTCTGTGTCCCAGTGTTCTCTCCTGTAAGTTAGGATAGTAACAGAACCTACTCTACTGGGTTGTCATGAGAATTAAGTCAGTATTTGTAAAGTACTTAATATGATGACTGCAATACAGTAAGTATATTTCAGTATGTAAAAGATTGTAGGGGGAATTCTTGTGTCCTGATGTTGGGAGAGTAATGGATGAAATCATGTTTGAAGTCAGCTATTACCCACTGTGGTCAGACATATACATTCCCTGTGGTCTAGCAAACTCACAAGTATTCAATACTGTTAAGCAAGAGCAGTCCCAGCAGCTTTGTTTATAACGGGCAAAAAACTAGAAATAACGCACATGTCTGTCTATCCACCATGGAATGGATAAGGAAATGGTCATCTATACTTCAGTTGAATGTTATTCAGTAATGCAAAGAAAGGAACAAACTGTAGCTATATCGCTATGGTCGGGTCTCACAAATGATGGCAAGCCAAAGATTCAAGGCACAGAAAAGTGTGCACAACGTGGTGCCACTTACAGAAAGTTCAAAAGGAAGCAATACCAAAATATTTGTTCAGGAATGTATATATACGTGGGAAAACTATACAGAAAAATAATGATCACAAGGTCAGGCTTATTTTCACTGAGGCAAGAAGGTCGTAACTGAGGGGAGGAACCAAGTGTGTGTGTGTGTGTGTGTGTGTGTGTGTGTGTGTGAACACTGCTAAAACTTTTTTTTAAACTGGGAAAACTTTAGGAATGTTTACTTTATATTATTTAATAAATATAGGATTTATACACTTTTCCATATATGCTATATTTGACAATGAGAGCAATTTTATTTATTTTTTAATTAATATATTTGTGCAGTACATAACGTTTATATTCCTTGAGTGGAGTTGGTACATGTACGTAACACATCCCAATTTCTTTTCTTCATCCTCTTTCCCTCCCCTCTTCCTTCTCTCTACATTTCTTGATCCCCTTCTCATCTGAGAAGGATCTATCTCCCTACTTTCTATTATCTATCTTCTATTTTGATCTTTATTTGTAATTTGGGTTTCTTATATAAGAGAAACTATGTGATATTTAAGCCTTATGTCTGAATTAGTCTACCTAAGGTTATAGCCTCGATGTGCATCCACTTTCCTAAAATGACTCACGTTTGTCTCTCCTTACGGCAGAGTAGTGCTCCATAGTGTGTAAATCCCACCTTTTCTTTATCCACTCATCTACTGGTGGACATACAGGCTGCTTCCAAGATTAGCTGTTATGAATTGTGCTGTTATAAAAATGAGTATGCATGTTTTACTGTAATAAGATGTCTTTAACTCTTTTAGGAAGATACCTAGAAGAGGAATAGCTGGGTCAGATGCAATTTTTAGTTAGTTTTTTTTAGAAATCTCTATATTGATATCCACAGTGGCTGTACAAGTTTATGCTCCCACCAACAATGTAGAAGAGTTCCTTTCTCTTCCAGAAAAACAATTTTAATATGCTGTAAAATTCTTGTTCTCACAAATTAACCACTTCAACAACCTCTTATAGTGTTGTGTGTTCTGGCTGCAGTTTGCCTGGAATAAGTGCCTATGAGAAATGCTATGAATGAATTTCATGAGTTTGCTCTTGTATGACCTTATCCTGGAATCTTTTCTCATTTCAAAAGTGTTTTCTTAATCAAAACAACTAACCCAACAGTGGTTACACCTACAAGTTTTGCATAAGGCAGTTTTTAAAAAATTTTTTTAAAAAGCCAATATATTGTTTACAGTATTGTTTAAATATGCACAACAGAATTTGTGTGTTCTTCATTATAGTTTTCCTTCAGTGACTCACAGAAAAGTTGAAATTGTATTTCTTTATTGAAACACAATCTAGTAAATACTACGTTGAAACAGAACCTATCAAATACCATAAAGTAAAACACATTCGAACACCTGCACTTTCAGTTGAACCTCACAGTAAATGTCCCACGCTTTGTAACTTGTTCTGATACTTAAGTCTTTGCGTGTGTAGCAAAGCTTCATGTGGATGTTCTCAAGCTATTTGCTGACCAAGAAGCTCAGTTTAAAAAAAAAAAAAGTCAGAACATGTTTGTAGTCCATAATGTTTATATTTCTTGTGAGGAGCAGATACGTGGACATAACACACCTTAATTCCTTTGTTTTCATCCCCTTTCTCTTGATCCCTTTTCTCTTGATCCCTTTTCTCTTGATCCCCTTCCTTTTCTATTTTTTAACATTGCAGTTTTTTTCTCACCCTTTTGTGCTCCATGTACTATTTCAGACACTCTTACCTTGCTAAAAAGAAAACTATTTCCCCAATAGTGTGTTGCTTTTGACTTTCAGAAGAGGTTTTATTTAGCATTTATTATCGGTGCCTTTTCTTTAAATAATTGGCTCGAATAGGACAATACTTACACATGCTGGAGACCTTCTTGAGTTTTGCCTTCATGTCTGGATGTTTAGTTTTTAAATGGCTAGCTGACTGTAACTGATTCTGAATACTGTTACTTATTAACTGTAACACACACTGAGGGTGCAGTCAGTGGTTGCAAAAGTGAATGTTAATTCATACTTAAAACAGTGTTCAATTATTATGGCCACTTTCTTTTCAGATCTGTGAGTCATTCTTTATATTTTTAATTGTAATGTGGCTCCTACAGCATCAGAAAGGTCAGCCCGGCTACTTGTGTTTGTTATGTTGCATTTTAAACACTCTCTCCATTGATGCCTGCTGGAAGAGTTCGTTGACTTAGAGATCATCCCTAATCCCCTCAGCTAGATACAGAAACTACAATCACGGCCATACGGCCAAGGCGTACCAAGGAGAACCTCTCCCTGCCCCACGCTGCCTGGCTCATCCTCCCCTATCCTAGTCACTTTCTCCTTGCTGAGAAGAAATACCCAACATCCACAGCTTAAAGGAGGAGAACTTTATTCTGGCTCATGATTTCAGCCCATGGGCAACCAGCTCCATGGAAGGAACAGGATGGCAGAGGGGCATGATCAGGACAAGGTCCTCAACCGTGGCAGCCAGGAAACAGAGAGAAGGGAGGAGCTGGGTCAAGAATTCACCCTTCTAGTCTGGGACACCCAGTGACCCACCTCCCACCAGGTGCCACCTCTTAACAGCTCATTCAGCTATCAACTCGTCAATGGACTGCTGAGTATAAAGCCTCCTGATTCAATCATTTCCCACACATATGAGACATTTGGGGAACATTTTTGATCTAAAGCTTAACGAGCCTCCCCTCAGAACACCTTGTGCCTGTCCATTTATTGATCAAGTAGCAATGCCAGGGCCAATCCACACATTAAATATTAGTAAAGCTTAATTTTCCCCCTTTTGATTAAAATAAGCATTTGTGAATAGAAGTTTAAATTTTTTATTTTGGAATTTCAATGGGATCTTTCATATTCCACTTTGGAGACCACCTCTATGGCTAAATAGCCTTAATGTTTTGTAGGGTTTTTTTTGGGTGCTGGGTATTGAACTCAGGGCCTTGCGCTTGCTAGGCAAAAAATTTCATTTTTACCCTTAGAAACTTTTTTATTTAAATGAACGTGGAACTCTAATATTTAAAGGAAAAGGTAGCTCTGATAAGATAGGGACAGCAAAGTTCAGATCTCTGCTTATTTGGCATCTTTCTCTGCCACTACCTCAGGGAAGACTTGAAGACATCTCTGTAGAAACCTAGTTTTCTTGACACATGGTCGAAAAATTCTGTGCCAAGCCTTGCTCTGCAGGCCTGCCCTCATCAACACTTGCTTCCTCTTTAGTCATAAAGGAACCAGCATACTTTTCAAAAGCTGGTGACCAGTAATAGCTCACTGAGTTACCTCGCATCACCACATGCCACATCTTACCCTGGGATAAAAACATCTAACTGAGCGAGTATGAAATGGCAGCATTTCGGCCACTAAGATTTTAAGGAAAAAGTGTTGTTTGGGCTGGAAGCCTTTCCTGTGTGTTCCCCAGTGGCCTTGAGATCGAGGATATATAATAAACTGGAATGTTCCAATTTGTTCTAGAAAAAGTAATATGCTTTTAAAATGCTACCAATAAGAAAAATTAGAAATACATAAACTGCTGTGGTTTGGATTTGAAATGTTCTGCAGGGCTTGTTTGCTAGCTGATGGATTTTGGGGAAGTGACTGCATCATCAATGGTCTACATTGAAATGGATTAATCCACTCATGAGATCATAATTTGATGGCATTATTGGGCAGGGGTAGAAACAGAAAGTGGACCTAGTCAAAGGGAGAGGATTGTGGGTGCTTGACCTTGGGGACTACCTGGTCCCTGACCCCTTCCTCTGACTCTTTTCCTTTTGTCTGCTTCCCAAATCATGAAGTGAGCAGCTTTACTACATCATGCCCTTCTACCACTAGCACACAACACTGGAGCTGGCCAACCATGGACTGAAACCTCCAAAACTGTGAACCAAAATGAATCTTTCCTCCTTTAAGCTGTTCATCTCAGGTATTTTGTCACAGTCAGGAAAAACTCACAAACACGTAAGCCAAATAAAAATTTAAGACAAAAGGAAAGTACTAAAGAATGATCTTGTATGAAAAGTCTCTTAAAATGTCAGGAAATGGACTCTCTGTGATAGTCTATTAGCCACGCCGAGGAACACCAGCTGCTATAATAATTTACCTCAAAATGTCTGGCTTCAGGCAGGAAAGACCTATTTCTCCCTGCTACCACACTACAGTGCATGCTGTGAGGAGGCTCTGCTATAACCAGCTACCCAGTGACTGGTTCCCACTGCAGTGCTAATGTGGTCACACATACAGCTTTGAGGCTGACCTAGCTTCATCTGACTGATAGAACAGGAAGCAGAGAAGGCATATTGTCTTTTAACAGCTCAGTTGGATTGCATCCCACAGTGATAACTAATTATGGGGCAAACTAATTGTGTATGCAAAGAGTTTAGGAAATGAAGTTTAGCTCTGTTGGAAGAGCAAATGGGTTTGTTAGCACCTGGCCAGGCTTTGTCACTTATGGGGACAGAGGGGAGGTAGTCAGGTCTGTACCGAGTGTCCCCAAATTATAACTTCAATACCACCAGTTCTGACTTCGGAAACATCTTGGGACGTGTCCAACTTTCTGTTTTCTGGCTGCCTTAACATAACATTATCTTCCGCTCTTGTTCTTTGAACAAATCATGATCATGCCCGACTCCACACCTTTGTACATGATTTGCATGTCTGTCCAGATCTTTTAAAATATTCTGCCCAACCTCTTCTTCCAAATCTAGCATACTCTTGTTCATCTTTTAAGACCCAAGACAAGGTTTACTTCCTCTATGAACTTCTCTCTGATGACACGTCATAGCCTAGAGTTCTTAACACAAACCGAACTCTATCCTTGGACTTTGCACATAGCACTATTGCTGAGTGCATTAGCCTGTATTATAATTGTTTTGTCTTGAGACAAGGTCTCCCTATGTAGCCCAGGCTGGCCTCAAACCCGCAAGCCTCCTGCCTAACTTCCTGAATGCTGGGATTACAGGACTGTGCCACCACGCCGGCTCTGTATCGTAATTATTAAGGCACCAGCATATTTTCAAAAGGAGCAGGCATTTTAATGTTCACAATACAGTGACTATCAGAGAAACAGCTTCTCAGGGATGAGTCTTATGTACCTTAGTATCATCCCCGTGCGACCCAGAATAGGCCTGGCTCATATACTCCATCACCGAGGGGACAAAATGAACGCTTTCCCCACTCCTACAACTTCCCAGTTGTCACACATCTGGTATCTGTTTGCTCTTGTATGATTTGTGTTGTGGTAAGAAACACATAACATAAAATTTACCGTCCTCACCGTGTTTTTAGTGTTCAGTACAGTAGTGTTAACCACACGCGTTTTATTGCGCAATAGATGGCTGTAACTTTTTCATTTTACTGGAACTCTATACCACTGAACGAGTCTCCTTTTCTTCGGCCCTCATCCCCTGGTAAACACTGTCCTACTTTCGATCTCTAAGTTTGGCTAGTTTAGGCAGCTCATGTAAGTGAACTTGCCCTTTGGACCGGCACTTAGCGTGATGTTCTCAAAGGTCATCTGTGTCATGGGATATAATGGGATTTCTTTCATTTTTAAAGGCCGATGAACAGCTATCTCAGCCCAGCACTGTGAAAAAAGCCTGCAGTCCTACCTACTCTGGAAGCTTGAGGGGGTAGCATTGCTCGAACCCGTCTCAAACATACCAGCATTTCGTTGTATTTATACACCACGTTTTCTTTTTTCAGTCATCCACCCTGTCTCTGAGTTTGACTTGCGGGGTTTTGGAGGAGACTGATGAAAAAATGTATTTGCTTTGGATCTGTGAGAAAAGGTGATGTCGCATGCTTTGAATTTTTCAGGATAATCGAGGTTCTAGAAACTAAAAGTACTTAGCGCACAGGGAAATTAAATTTTGAAAAGTCAGTGACTACAGAGAGAATGCCTTCCATTCTACCCTATCTGAGCACGAAGAGAAACTATTTTCAACTGAGCAGTAAGGGCCCAGAATAAAAAGCGATTGACATTCCAGAGGCCTCTCGTAGTCTTTTCACTACCCTGCTCAGTACTTCATGCTTCATACACTCAAGATAGGTCTGTTGACAAGAAACAGCACTATTTTAAAGTCCAGCGAGATAGAGGGTAAACAAGAACTCAACACAGAGTACTGCGGAGAATTTTAATGTTTATGGCTGAAGCCAGCATGCTCAGCATTTGCACTGAAGTTAGTTTGGGGCCCTTTAGGGGCACCCACAACCTTCCCTTCAGTGTGTCATCAAGAAAGAACCTACAACGTCCTCGCATTAACGTGGTCATTATTTTTTTCAGTTGGTCTGTGAGCTATTATTTAGTATTTAGCCATAATGTGTGCTGAACCATCTCCAAGCATAACTCCCTTTCAAAACGATCACAGTAAAATTCTCAGCACTGAAAAAAAATCTTGCAGTGTTTGGTAAAATATGCCAAATAGAGTTTGAAATAGTAAATAATCCACCCGAAGCGACATTAGCCCATTAATCGGTGTGCGAACAAAGAACCCTTTCTGCAGCAGCATGAATGTTGCCTTTATTTTTTTCTTTACCCCCCAAGTGTGATTTCAGAAAACAGCTGTAGCGCGTGTTGACAAATGACAAAGCGGCAGGCGTGGTAGAAACACTTTCGCTGGAGACCAGGGTGCGCGGGCGGGGGCGGGGGAGAGTCGGGTCGCCCAGCCGCACAGGCGCTCGGATCCCCAGCCCGCCGGCTAGAGCGGTGGCCTCGCCGCCCCACCCCCTCCCCGGCTCCGGTTACCCGCAGCCGCCCGAGTTGAACAAACTTGCTGCAGGCGGATTGGCAGCCGCGAGCGCCGGCCGGCGCGGTATTTATTCGTCTCGAGCCCGCGGCTCCTTCGTATCCGGCCGCGGCCGCCGGGCTCCGGGCCGGGCCGGGCAGCGCGTCCCCGCGTCCCCCGCCGGGGCTGCACGTGCGGCGGGCGGGCCCCTCCCGGCTTCCGACGCCCCCGCCCCCGCCGGCCGCGCCGGGACCGGAGGAGGAGCGGCCGCGGCGGGGGGAGGCGCGGACCGCGCTGCGCAGGGCCGGGCGGCCGCTGAAGGACCGGCCGCGCGCCCCGCCCGGCCCCGGGACCCGCGCTGCTCGGCCGCGCCCCCCGCCCGGCCGCGGAACCCGCGCTGCTCGGCCGCGCCCCCCGCCCGGCCGCGGAACCCGCGCTGCTCGGCCGCGCCCCCCGCCCGGCCGCGGAACCCGCGCTGCTCGGCCGCGCCCCCCGCCCGGCTGCGGAACCCGCGCTGCTCGGCCGCGCCCCCCGCCCGGCTGCGGAACCCGCGCTGCTCGGCCGCGCGGGGGAGGCGCGCGAGGGGGCCGCGGCCGGGCGTGAGCGCAGCGCGGGCGCCCACGCCGCGCGCCGGCCGCGAGAGGCCGTGAGGAGCTGCGTTTCTGCGCGCCGCCGCCCTGCGCTCGGATCGGAGACCATGTACGTAGCGCCGCCGTCCCGCCTTTGTCCCCGCCGGGCGCGCAGTGCGCCCGGGCCGGGCTGCTGCCCGCCGCGGCTGCGCCCTGACCGCGCGCCCTGTCCCCGCGCCCCGCTCTGCGCCCCTGCAGGTCCATTCGCATCGTGGCGCTGGGGAACGAGGGCGACGCCTTCCACCAGGACCGGCGGCCGTCGGGGCTCATCCGCACCTACCTGGGCAGGAGCCCTCTGGTCTCCGGGGACGAGGGCAGCTTGTTGCTGAACGCGGCCGGCACGGTGGCGCGGCCGGTGTTCACCGAGTACCAGGCCAGCGCCTTCGGGAACGTCAAGCTCCTGGTCCACGACTGTCCCGTCTGGGTAAGGGGCGGCGGCGCTCTTTGTTTTCCCCTCCTCTCCTTCCCCCACCTGGTGGGTGTGGAGTGTCCGCATTACCTGGTAGAGGGTTTTTTGTTTTTTCAATATTTGGGGGAAAATTTTAAGTCCTTTGTTTGGTGGGCAGGGGGCAGGACAGGCAGAGAACACTGCTGTGCAAAGCCCTAGTGAATTCCCAGCACTTACTGCTACGCTTCACTAGTTGTCCCTTTGAAGACAGCTGACAGTTGAATATGCCAACCCCAAGGGACAGGGTCACTAACTTTCCCTGGCAGAGAGCAGTGTTTTTTTCACTGCAGCTCTGTGGGGGATAGGGTACTATTAGCGTGCTATAAATACAGCCCTCTTATAGTGAATGCAGGCTCTGGAACAGTTCAGAAATAGTGCCCGTGGAAACGGTGGGTGGGGCGAGGGGAACCGGGGCTAAGAATTAATTTTAAAGGACTCATTTAGAGCATTCTGAAAAAGTTTAGTGTTTTCAATTTTAATAATGCAGTTTTTTTTATGATAGCCATTTATGTTTAATGGCCCATAAATCATAAATGATACTAATGTTGCTTGGAATTTAAAAAAAAATCTTTAAGATTTGTGATAACTTGAATGAAATTGCAGTAAAGTAAATACATTTTAGCCAGATTCTTGAGTGTTTGATAAAAAGATGAAGGAATTTGCTGCCTTTGTGGGGGGCTGCTGGGGATGGAACTCAGGGCCTTGTGCTTGCTAGGCAAGCACTCTACCACTTGAGCTAAATCCCTAACCTCAGGAATTTGTTTTTTGACACACAAATATTTTCAGTACACTACAACATATTAGGTATACAGACTCCTCTCAAAATGTATACACACTTCAGGAAAAGAAAAACATGTAAATATTTTAATACTAAATTTATTGAGACACCATGAGATTAATGCAAGTTACATTTGGCTTCTACAGTTACAAGAGGTGCTCAAAGTGGTGGCCATTAGCTTCCAGACATTAGTATGACTAACTGCTTCTGGGGTAGTCTTGGTCATTGAAATTGCTGCTCATGCATTTTTAATTTCTTCTCAGAGAGCTCTGGCAGTGTAGAGCATTTTTTGCAATATACACCATCCTCTAGGGTCCCCATACCAGGGTAGCACCATCTGTTGAAAAAGCAGCATACTGTTTTTTTTTTCCTGAAGTGTGTGTGCATTTCTTTTGGTGAACTCTGTATATACCTGAACATTTTCATTTAATCCTGTTTGAAAATGTCTGATTCTTTACTGATATTGGAGTTATATATTATTATGGCTAAAGATTGCATTTTTTTTAAACAGAAGACACTGTACTGTTTGAGCAAGAAAATATAAATTAGCATTATATGAGTTTTGCACTTAAGCAGCAATTTTAAAAACACTGAACAGAGCTAATGTATAGAATGTACTCAGAAAAATTCTTATGCCGATTTCCATGTTATGGAAAGAAAAGATCACTTGTCTACATCCATTTTCAGCGAAAGGAAAGTTATGTTAGTGTGCTAAAATAAGCTAAAAGCAGGCCCTTTTAGTATAAGGGACTCTATTAAACTTTTAGGAAAGACAGTCAAGGTGCTGTCCCTAAGAAGCATCTATAGAGAACTTATTGGAAGGAGTCTATGCAAGCAAATGAAATGTTTCTTTTACTTTGGCCCTTTCGTTCTGAAAGATCCTACAGTCTAAAAACCCAATGGTTCTACATGCGGTTGAATAAATGTTTAGTGAACAGAGTAAAGAAATGTAGAGAAAATAATCGACCAGACAGACAGTAATGGGTTCTTGGACATAGCAGATTACATTTGTAGAATTGCTCATTCTAAAATGTTTTTCTTCTCTAGGTGGTAAGACCATCAGAGATACCAGAATTGATTGTGTTAATCAGCTGTTATTGACATATGTACTGAATCAGGTATTAAACATAGCAGAGCAGATAGAGCTCAGGTTTGGTAGCAGAAGGACCTGATCTTAGATCTCTACATTGCCATTCCGTGCCTTTGTGTCTTTGGTAAATCATTCACCTTCTCTTAGCCTTGATTCCCTATCTACCGAGCAGTTGTGGTAATCCCTGCTTCCTACGGTTGTGCTGAGGCATAGACGCCATGGTGCGGGTAAAGTTTTCTTCACGTCGAGCTAGTGTGCAGTAGGCGCTAAGCGGTGGCTACTGTTATAACACAGTGTTTATGGTAACTTTAGTACAGTCATGTATCACTTATACTAAGCAAAGGTAAAGTTTCCTGACACTCAAGATTTGTACTAATAGAGTACATCTGGAGAGCAGTTTTAGTACCTAGTGGGGCCTGTATTTACAGTCCCACATTCAAGTAGAATAAAATTATTTCACTGTAGAAATTCAGGGTTTTTTTGTTTTTGTTTTTTTTTAAAGATGAGCTCAGTTCTCCAGATGTGGCTGCAGGCTTGTGTTGCATAACCCCCTAGAGGAAATCCTGGAACTGATTTACAAGGGGTGGGAGAATTTGGTTTCCTTCGTAATTCTTGAAGTCAGTGGAGCCTTTGCTCTCTGACATTGCTGCCTCGGGGTTGGAATGAGGTAGTCGTGCTTCTCTTCCCTCCTTATTTTGCGTCGATCCTTGACCTCACTCTGACTCCTTGTTGTACATACTTGGAATTTTTAAAATAAATGTGCTTCAAGTTCATTACATGTAGCCCATTATTTAGTATTGCTCTCTTTCCACCCCTTTTTTCATGCAGTTACATCATTTCATTTCACATTTTTACAAACGTGTTTTGTAAAGAAGCGTTGAAATAATACATTCACAATTTTCTTCTGCAGGTTTTAAGCTCTGATTTTTTTAAAGGTCTCACTATGTAGTTTAGACTGGCCTTGAACTGGACTGCGGCAGTGACCCTCCAGCCTCAGCCACCCACTTGATTATAGATGTATACACCACACCCAGCTTCTGATTTGTTTTACAAATAAGATACTTAGTCTTTATATCCTTAATACTGTAGATTTTAGCAGTGCCCCAACCTATTTTTTTTTTTCTTGAGACAGAGCCTTGCTAGGGTCTTGTTCAAACTGGCCTCGAACTCACTAGCCCAGGCTGACTGAGAATTTATGGCGATCTTCCTGCCTCAGCCTCCTGAATGCTGGGATTTCAGGCTTGCACCACCATACCCAACTCCCAAACATTTTTTCCCTATGACATTTTCCCTTAAACATCTCATTTTCCCATATACCTCTCCAGCAATTCTGGAATTTTGAACTCTTTGGAATGCGTAAAGCAGCTACTTTTGATTTATTGTCTCAGTTACGTGGCTGTTTAGCATTGGTCCTACTTCCATTTAGTTGTGAATCCTATCTTACTGACTTTTTCTTCCTTTTTTGTTATATACTCTGTTGTACTTGAGCGCTTTGAACTTGAATAGTGTAACAGATACAGTTGAAACTGAATGGGTTTTGTGGTTTGGAATTTGGAAGTCTGTGTAGAGTTCTGCTGGGAAGCATTCGCGTTTTCCTGGGCCGATTCCCGTATGGTTCTCAGCCCCACCCCTTTACACTCTACCAAATTCAGTCTTTTCCCTTTGGTATTGATAGTCCAGTTTGCCTTTTTTTGTGTTCATTGCCTTTTTTGTTCTTTAAACCTCCTTCAAACTTGTTTGATCCATTCCACTTTCAATAGTGTATTTATGTCTAAAAATTCTGGCAGTTCTCGTTACCCTGAGGGTGAGAGACAGACAGGTGGGTGTGGGTACAGGGAATCGGGGCAACTTCTGTTCCCCAAAACGCGTCTCTGTATAACATGCGTTCAGAATTTCCCATTGCAGGATTCAAGGTCTGTCTCATCAACCTGATCTTGACTAGTTGATTCAAACACTATTAACCCTTGTTTTGGATTCATATTTCTGAATGCAAACTTTCATAGCCCAACAGTGTTTGGGCTGGTTAACCACGTCTAGCTCTTTTATTTCCTTAATCTAGCTTTATTACATCCTAGAAATATGTACCAAAGGCCACAGAAAAGGACAAATAATGATTAATAGTTAACTAGACGCTGAGAATAAAGCTACTTGTGTATATTTGGCAACAGAATTAGGATACGTAACAATATTTTCTTTACTATTTGCCCATAAACTTACTTATGGCCCCAATTCTAAATATAAACATTATCAATGGTAGTGTGAAACTAAAGATTTTAGAACTAGGAAGAATTCAGAAAATTCTATCCTGAATTATGTGAGCAAAATACACGAGTTGCAGTTATATTCCTTCCCCTGCCACCATCTTGCAATACATAGTATGTATGTTGGACACGTATCTTCCACATTCCTCTTAACATGCAGTATGATGTTGAAAACTGTATATGAATTGTTCATATGGGAATATAATATACAGAAATGCAGAATTCACAGTGTTGCAATTTGGAACACTGGAAAATCCCCTGAAGTTTCATTGCTCCTACCGATACTTTTGCATCCAATGCTACGCTGTTACACTTTTGGTGATTAAAAACAGTGTAACTTTAAAACAAAGTGCTTATTCTTATGTAGAGACATTGAAAGAGGTTGCTTATTTCGTCAAATTCAAATATTCTCTAGATAGCTTGGTTAGCCAATACATAGGCTAAGTGAATACCAATTTTTAAAAAGTTGACAGGGAGCAAACATTTTTAATTTTATGTAGATACCTATTGAAAACCAAGTTATATAAATTCCAAAAATTAAAATATAGCAAAAGATTTAAGATAGTATGCTAGTTTATTTCACGATTGATTTGAAGATGAGTAGACTAAAGCTTGCTGTCTGCATTTTGATCTAGGACATTTTTGACAGTGACTGGTACACGTCTCGAAATCTCATCGGGAGTGCTGACATCATCGTGATCAAATACAATGTAAATGACAAGTTTTCATTCCATGAAGTAAAGGATAATTATATCCCAGTGATAAAAAGAGCATTAAATTCAGTTCCAGTCATCATTGCTGCAGTTGGTACCAGACAAAATGGTAAGTATTCAATTATCTTTGTCATAATAAGCATGCATGTGTGATACTAAGTTTAAATAGAGGTGGGCTGGGGATTTAGCTCAGTGGTTAGAGTGCTTACCTGGCAAGCACAAGGCCCTGAGTTCGATCCCCAGCACCAAAAAAAAAAAAAAAGTTTAAATAGAGCTAAGTTCATTAATGATCCATAGATTTTTGTTTGCAAACCAAAATCATCAAGGGTTCAAATGCCGGCTCTTACCTCTTTATCATTTGATGTGATAATAAGACATCAAAGGGGATCAAAACTTGTGCTGCGATTCAGTTGCTACATACACACGCGTTTTAAAAATTGTTCTTCCCCAGGCGTGAAAGAAATCAGTAATCCGTTCTTTTGCCGTATGAAAGACATTAGGTTGATGCTGAGCCCCAGAAAGCTCTTTTTGACAGCTCAAAGGTCCACCCAGTTGGAAGGGTAGATTGTGCTCTTAGAGCTGCGGGCGGCAAGGGAGCCGGATTGGGAGGTAGATGACAAAGAGCGAAACCGAAACGCTGACCATCATGCGGGAGGAAGGGATCGCTTCCCCCAGGGCTAGTGGATTCCTTTGGTTCAGGCAGTTCTGGTCATTGCTGCTGGGCATACAGTTGTTAATAATGACTCGGGAGGGCTGGGGATGTAGCTCAGTGGTAGAGCACTTGCCTAGCAAGCTCAAGGCCCTGAGTTGGATCCCCAGCATCCCCCCACTCCCAGCCCAAAGACTCAGGGCCAGCTCAGGATTCGCTATGATTTGGTCCTGTTGTACAGATCTCCTGAGTGCCATTTCCCCAGTAAAGCTGCCTTTAACGTTTTTTACCTTTATTCATTACTTTTTTTTTTACTCTTTTTATCGCCGTTTAGCAAAGTAAAGGACATGAAGTTCATTAACCTTAGAGTATAGCTTAGTGTCTTTGTTCCTGCATACTCTCCCCTTCAGGCCTCCTTCCCACACAGGAAGCTCTCTCCTCGGGGGAACTGCTCGTCCCACTTCTAACAGCATAGATTAGTTTACCTGTTCTTGAACTCCATACAGATGGAATTATATAGTACATCGTGCTTATCTGTAGTTTGCTCTTTTTATTGCTTTACATCCTTCTGTGTGACTATGCCATAATTTCTGTATCTGTTCTCCTTTTGATGATGCTTAGGTCATTCCCTAGGAGTGGGGCTGCTGGGTCATAGGCTTGGTGTGTGTTTAGCACTGATAGATACAAATAAACACGCCTGACCTACACTCTACCCTGCTGCGTCCTCTCTACTTTCCTTTTTCTCTTCCTCCTCCTCCTCCTCCCCTTCTTCCTCCTCTCTGTCCTTCTGCTTTTTTTTTTCTGGTCATGGTTCTTCAAAGAGTTATCCATACTTCCTGAGTCCACTTCCTATTCCTTCTTTTAGCGTACTGTGGTCTCACTTTGACTTTCACATTCACACCAAGCTCTCACACAGGGTGGCCAGCTGTAGCCTTACTGACAAATTCAAGACACTTTAGTTACAGTTCTTTCCTTGAAATTGTTCAGACATGCCTCTCCCTCCACCTAATATTGTTACTCTTTCTTTCCCGGTTCTTCTAATTCTCCCCCACCCCCAACACTGAGCACTAAAACCTCCAGGGAGTTGTTGCCTGGGGAACCATCCTGTGGCTCTCCCTTCTGCTCTTTGTCCAGACCATTAACCTGCTTGGCGTTTCCTCCGGAAACATACAGTGATTGTCCAGGCTCCCTCCCGACTGTTCATCCTTACAGTTCTCCACCCACCAGATCCCGTCTCGGTGAATAATGCAAAGTCTCTCCCTGAACCCCAATTGGAACCGCACTAGACTCACCTTTCTCTCCCACCCTCGACATCTAGTTGAAGAAGCTGTTTTGATTTTACATCTTAAATAAACCTCAGAATCAGTGATCTCTCTTCAAATCCATGTCATTTCACTATCTTTTATAGTGGCCTTCTTTTCCTGAAAGGTTTGTTGTAGGACCTCAAAATTACATGATTTTGAAGATCCTTTGGAATCTTCACAATTGAGGGGAAAAACACAATTACAGATACATTATATATAGAAAAGTAAGTATTTATTTAGGGTGAGAAAAGAAAGCATAATAAATTACAAGTAAAAAAAGCTGTCAAATACCACAATCATTTTTTTAAAGTTTCTATGTAACATCCTGATTCGTCTTTCAATTTTCTTGCACTTTTTGGGCTGTGTAGTTTTTGATCACTTTGTGATTGGTATTTTCTGAGAGACAAGAGGATGCTAATCAGTTTTTCTCCTGGCATGTTTCTTCACACGTCACATCTTCCTGGGCCCAGACACCAGCTTGTGTTGTGTTCACATTTCAGCTCAGCATTCTAGAGTCGGCTGCCAATTAAGTGTGCACTGTAGGTGGCGGAGATGTCTCTGTGAGTCATTCCTGTACTAGGATGGT
>PVJO010001731.1:52386-162443 GCA_004026905.1 Hystrix cristata
GATTTGCATACATTCCTTGCATTTTCCTCACTTTACTTTGCGGCCGGCTGCGAGTCCGCCACGCCAGCCCCGCCGCCTCGGACCCAGCGGACTATAGACTGAAACCTCTGCAGACTGTGAGCTAATAAACCTTTCTTCCCCTAACTTTGGGTGTCGGGTATTCTGTCCCAACAACGAGAGAAAAGTAACTAAAACAGTTACCAAACACTTACCTACACAACGATGTGGCTGCAAACCATGCTGAAACTTGAAGTTACAAAACCTAAAGTTAAATTTCCCCTTACAGTAGCATCCCCCAGATGCCCGTGGTGACTTGAGAACTGCCTGCTACAAGACAAATTTAATTAGAGTGGAAAGAGACAGTGGTCTCAATCAAAGAGAGTTACAATGTCTTAGTTTGCAAATCTGGCAAAAGCGTGTGACCGTGTGAAAGAATATATTGTTCGGGTTCTTCCCAGAACTTTGGAAATGAAGGAAAAAGGGAGGAAGGGCCTGGAAGCTTCAGCTGCATTAGCTTCATGGTAAATCGACCTCTGGCCTCCCTTCTCAGTTTGCCGCTTTCTGGGATAAAGTCTCTCGGAGTAATCGTGCTAGCGTAAAGGTCAGATCACGACATCACTGCTTGGAATTCTTTAGGAACTTCCCGCTTCACTAGCTTTTGTTTTGCAAAATACCAAACCTAAGAAGGTTCACAAGGAATAGGACGTTGAATCCCAAAATTTATAAAACCCACACGTACTTGTGCACAAACACACATACACATTTCACGTGTGAACCACGTTGTAAGCATTATGGGATTTCTTCCTCCCTAATTACTTCAGCATTCATCCATCATCTAAGAACAAGGCCACTGTCTTATTAGCCATAATAAATCACTCAAATGTAACATACTAGTATCTGTTATATATTTAAAATATAATTAATATTTACATTTTCCCAATCGTTTCAATAATGTGTTTGATGGTCAAGTTTTTTCTGTTCCAGGATGTAAATTATGCATTGCATTTATTTATCATGTCTCCCTCGTGTCCATTAATTCAGAGCAGTTCCCCGGTGTGTTTTGGGTTTTTTATTTTTTTGTTTTTTGGGGGGGCACCTTTCATGACAATGATAATTTTTAAAGAATTGGGCCTGTTGTTTTGCCTGTTTTCTTCAGTGGTGATAAATGTGCTTGCAAAATAAAATAATGATTTTTTTTGTCATTCTTTCTATACTTCTACAATTTTTTTTTTTTTTTTTTATTTTTAGAGACAGGGCCTCACTGTGTAGTTTATGCTGGCCTTAAACTCATTGTGTAGCCCACGTTGTCCTTGAACTCATGGTGATCCTCCTGAGTGCTGGGATTACAAACGTGTGTCCCCATGCCCGGCTTCTACAATTACTAGTTGGTATTCTCTTCTGTAAATAGAGCTTTTACTTCTTTCTGCTCACACTCTGTTCTTTTAAAATCATTATGGTTCATGATTTTTTTTTTTGAATTTAACATTTTATAATGTTCTGATTATTGTTCTGATGCTCACATTACCCATCTTGGCCTCGAGGGGTCCTTTCCAGGGTAGCTCCAGGCAGTTTTAAACCCTCCTTATTTTCTTGCACAAGATGTTCAGGGCTCAGCTTGGCCTCTGCCATCCCAGCACTGTGACTGGGCCTTTGTCGGGGAGCTCTGGTTCCTTTTAGTGGGTAATAATACCTAGAACCAATATCTGGACTCCAGGATCCTCATCACTTTAAGTGTCATCACTTACAGATCCTGTAATTCCTGGAAAGAGCCAAGAATTCTATGCAAATACAGTGAATTTAAAAAAAAAAAAAAAGGGCCAGGTGTGATGGCACAGCCCTGTAATTCCAGACCTCAGGAGGCTGAGGCAGGAGAATGCCCTGGGTTATGTAATGAGTCCAAGGCCAGCCTGAACTACATAACATGACTGTGTCTCAAAACAAAAAACTTACAAACTTTACTACACAGTGAAAGACACATTGCCATTAATTCCCTGACTTCAAATACACTTACCTCATCGTTTTTGCCACTTTCTGTGGCAGTTCTAGAAGTCCTTTCCCATGAGTGTCTTTACAAGGTGTGATCAAAATCTGGTGAATGCTACTGCCTGGTGCCATCCAGTGAGAAGGCATAAAAACATTAGTGTGTCCTCATCCATTTTACTTACCAGATCTGGCACTGTGTACCGTCTGGCTCTTCCTAAAAGTCATAATGAGCTTGAAAGGTGGATGTTTTGAATCGATTCAGGACATCAGGGCAGCCAGGACAGTGCAACTGAAGACGCTCCCGAAAAGACTTCCAGGACTGCTTCAGAAAGGGGCAAGAATGGTGGGATCCATGTGTTTAAAGTTCGGGGGAGTATTTGGAGGGGATTAATGGCACTGAGTCTTTTGCTGTAATAAATTTTTTAAATGATCACCCCTTGTATATTTTTAAGTCATGAGCTCCCATTGACACTCATTCCAATCCAGTAGATCTCATTGTAATCTGGATCTCATTGTAATATTTTTTTATGGTAAAAATCCTTATGTGAAACGTAAGATCCTTCATGGTCTAGCTTCCGTCTGCTTCTGGAAGCTTGTAGGGCACAATCCGTTGTGTCTGCCAATCACACTGAACTACTTAAAGAACTTGATGCTTTTTTTTAGGTTCTAGGAAAGCCACAACTTCCTGACCTTTTTACGTATTACCGTCTCTCTCTGTTTCTATTGTGTTTTATCTTTATTAGGCTGTTGAGACTTCTGTGTGTTCTCTGATTCTCTTGTTGCTTTTATGTGATTGATCCTTTGAGTTTTATTCGTCCGTGGCCTTTTGTTCCCCCAGCTCATACATTAATTCTGCTGAGTCTGTTCTGTTCTTCTGCTTGATTAAGATTTTTATTTCAAGAGTTTTTCATTCATATCTAGTGACTCTAATTAGATCTTTCTTGATTTCTTGTTCCTGTCTTAAGGATGCAATTCTTTTTTTGTTTTGTGGTTTTTTGAGACAGGGTTTTACTGTGCCGTTAAAGCTGATTTTAAACTCACTACGTAGCCCAAGCTGAAGGATATTATTCTTCATGGACAGAAAAGCTTGTGTTCATTTTCTTTGATCGGTTTTTCAGTGGAACATTCAATCTGGTTTTGGGTGAGCATCCTAAATCTTTCCGTTGAGATTTTGTTTCTTGGTGTGGATTCTTTTGCTGATTCTTAACTTGCCTTTTTTTGTCGCGGACTCTCCCTGCTGGAGCAGTGCCTTACTCTTCTCCTCGGTGGCTGTCTTGGGGTTGGGGCGGAAGGGGGACTATACACAGGTTCAGGAGGGCTTGCAGCTCATACCTTGTTCCTGGCTGGTCACCAGTCACTTGCTTTTGGTCCTCCGCCTACTTCTGGCTCCCTCTTTGGTGAGCAGTGAATGCTCTCATTGCTGCTGTGTGTGGGGTTTCACCTGTATTCTGGGCTTGACCGTCTGCTTCAGTCCTGTGCTATCTGCCTTCATTCTGGTGGGCGCTGCTACTTTCTGGGATGATGGCATCTCCCCTGTGGATTTGTAGTGCTGCTTGAGATTCAGTCCTCCTTTCTTCTTCTCCCTCCATCCCGATTTCCTTTCCTCCTTTCTTCTCCAGTTCTAATTATTAATCATTCCTATGGTTTGGCAGGGAGAAGAGCTCACAGTGTAACATTAGCTTGCTATTTTTTTTTTTTTTTTTTGGTACTGGGAATTGAACCCAGGATTATTGCATTGAGCTCCATTGACAGTCTGTCTGCCTCCCCCCACCCTTCTTTCTTTTTAAATTGAGATAGTATCTTGCTCTCACTAAGTTGCTGATTACAGATGGCTCTTGGCTTGGCTTCTTGAAACTGGAAATGAAAGCGTTTCCTTTACTTTCACACTTGGCCCTCCACATATGCTACGTCCTGTCAGTAGAGTATTCTTCTACACAGCCCCTATCATAATCTGCTTAGCAAATTCATACTCATTCTCTAAATCATTACGTTTTCTGTGAAGCCTTTCGTAATCCACCCGGAGAGAGTTAATTTCCTATTCTGTTCCTGAAGTGTGGTGGTTAACCTTAACTGTGATGGTCAACGTGATTGGCTCAAGAAACACTCAGGCGATGCATACAGTACATTGCTGAGTGTGTCTGGGTGAGTTACAGAGGTGTGACCTTGGCTACTGTATGGTCCCTGGCTCGTTTCCCTCTCATGCTGCTTCCCTACTCTGCTTCCTGGCCACCGTGAACTACACAGCTTTGCTTCGCCATGCCATTCCACCATGGTGTTCTTTCCGTGAGCCACTAGCTGTGCACTGAACCCCCTGAAACTGTAGCTAAATTAAATCTCTTCACCTTTAATAGTGTGTGTTTGTGTTTCAGCAGTGAGAAAGCTAATACAGAAAGTTGACAATAGAAAAGCGGGGCCTTTTCCGTGGCTGTACCTGACTGTGGGGTTCAGAAGCATTTGGAACTGGTTTGCAGAAGTTTGGAGCGATTTGGCGATGTGAGCTAGAGAAGTCTTAGAATGCTGTAAATCCAGTCTCACCACCGTGTATCCCGGATGCTGGACATGGAGCTAGAGGACATGATGTTTGCCTTCCCTGAGTTTCTGTCTTTCTTTGATCCTATTCTCCTATTTGTCTCCCCTTTCCTCTCTTTTGGAATTGGAGTATTTACCCCGTACCGTTGTATTTTGAAATTACATAACTTGGTTTTGATTTTTACAGGGGTTCACAGCTATGAGTTTGCCTTGAGTCCCAGAGGAGACTTTGATTTATACTTTTAGCAGAGTTGGGGCTGTTAAATTCTGGGAAGGGATTATTGCATTTTTGTTGCATGCAGGATTGTTGTATCATGGTAGGAGGAACTATGAACTTGCTATTTTCTTTTTTTGGAGACTAAGTGTAGAGGTTTAAGGAGATAGGTTTGGGGATCAAGTTCACAAGGAGCGGGATGTGGCAGTGAACTTTGTGTCAACTTGATTGTCTTAAGAAATGCCCAGGAGGTTAGTAAAGCACATTTGTTGGTGTGTCTGGATAGGCTACGGAGGTGTGACTGTGGGCGCTGTGTATGATTGCTGGCTCCTTCCTCTTTGGCGTCACTCCCCTCCTGTGCGTGCCAGCCACCTTGAACTGAGCAGCTTTGCTCCACCATGTCCTTCCACAGTGGTATTTCTGCATTGGACCACCAGCCAGATACTGGATGCCCTGAAACCATGAGCGAAATTGAACTTTTCCTTCTTTAAGTTGTGGGTGTTGGGTATTGTATCCCAACAATGAGAAACCTGTGTAATAAACATAGTAACTTTGTGTACCTTTATTTTAGTGTTTATTATAGAATGTTGAAATTATGATGGTCTTGGCTTAGTTGACTATGAGTTTCTTTTGTGTTTCTATATCTATATATCTCAAGTGCTCAATGTGTGGTAGATGCTCAATAAACATTTGTTCAGTAAGTAAATGGTTTTATGAATAATCCAAGTGAAAAAATCAATTTTACTGCCAAGGTGAAATTACTATATAAAATATAATTACAAAATAATTACAGAGTTAAATCTGACTATGCAACTCAAGAATGTTTATTGCCAGCCCCACTCCCATCCCTCATAATACGTGCAACTGTGCTGGGTGCTCTCCTGGTAATTCTCTTGCAACTCTTTTTAGAACTTGTTCAGCAAATGTAATCAGTCTCATCGCTTTTGTTTGTTACATATTTTTTGACAAGTTTGACTTTGTAGATGTCTTCATCATACTTGGCTCTGAATAAATTTTTGACTTTTAGTAAATATTAAATCTATCTGTGAAGGAGTGTCTAGAAAGTATTCATAGCCTTAAGCTCCTGAAGGTGTGCATTCTGTCTTTCAGTTAGACTTGAAGTTCTAATAAAGCCTGGTGCATTTAGAGGCTAGAATTTTTGAAAAGGATTTCTAAAAATTTCAAACAGTGGCAGCATTTTAAGAATCATCCTACAGATTCCTAAAGTCACAGTACTTTGAAAGACATTCATTTGAATGCTCTACAGTTACATTGTTTTTACATTAAAAAAGATACTTTCTGATAGTGTCTTAAGAGATAACATGTAACAAAAAAGTACAAGATTTGCTATAAGTGTAGCACTCTAATTGCAAAGCCACATGACTGTAAGACTTCACAGTTTGAAATTACTTCGGGTCTTCCGATTGTTCCTCACAAAATGCTTAATGTAAATTTATGTAATCTAGAAATGTTTTGTTGATTCTCTTGCTGTAACCAACTCAAGTCAGACTTTCATGTAGAATTTTAGATTAAATAGCTGGTTGATACGGACGAATATTGGAGTGGTTTAGAAGAGAACCACAAAATAACTAATAACTAGGAATAAAAGTCTATGAAGAAGGTTTCTAAAAATAATATTTTAGGGCCGCAGTTATAGTTGAGTAGCGGAGTGCTTGCTTAGCATGTGTGAGGCCTTGGGTCTAATCTCCACACTACCAAAAAAGATTTTTTAAAAAATGCAGATAAAGGGTTGGTAGTCAAATGGTAACTAAATAGCCTAATATGGTGTACAATGATTAGGCATTTCCCTTTTCTGTGAGTGACCCAAAACAAGTATTGCAGTGACATAGAGGAATTAGGAGGATAGGTATAAGGAGGAGCTTTCTTGGGCTGTGCATTGAGAAGATATTCACGCTACACACAATGGAGGAACCACTCACCTGACTTCAACCTAAAATTATATTTTCCCTTTCATTCAGAATTGTTTGTGACATTATTTTATATTGTGTTCACTTCATTCTTCATTTGAAACACTACTGATTTTTGTCCAGAATGAATTTGAACAAGATTTTGCCTGCCTACCCATTTCATGAGTACAGGAGACCTTTGTAGACAAGAGAAGGCCTCTGTCTTCAGAAAAGCAAAGACACTGTTTATGAAGGCTTTGTAAAAATGCAAAATGTCAACGTGTCATTTGTTAACACAGGCTAAATTCTGTGTGACAGTTTTGCTGCAAACATAAAATGATTTGGAAAAAGTAAAAGTAAAAATTCAGATTACAATTTAAGGCATAATTAAAGAACCCACACTTATGGTTAAAATTACTATATCTTTGGAACCAATAATTCTTTACTTAGACTAAATTTTATTCTCCACCCCCAGCACTGGGGATTGAACCCAGAGAACACTGAGCTACATCTTCAGCAAATCCTGCCCCTTTTAAAAAAGTGTTTTTTTTTTTTTTTCCTTTTTCTTTTTGGTGCTGGGGATCGAACTCAGGGCCTTGTCCTTGCAAGGCAAGCGCTTTACCACTGAGCTAAATCCCCAACCCCAAAAAAGTGGTTTTTGAGACAAAGTCTTGCTAAATTGTCCAGACTGGCCTAGTACTTGCGATTCTCCTGCCTTAGCCCCTCAGGTAGCTGGGATTTAAACCATGCGTTGTTTATCCTGGCTTCTGATGTCACGGGGATTTGACACACCTCTCTGTTCTTACCGACACTCTAGTCACACAGTGGTTCTAGTTTGATCGCTTAATTTCCCTTTCAGTGGTCCTATTTTCTATGCATATTTCTTCTTGTTCATTTCAAGGCTCTTTTTTTCCAAATTCATTTTCTCAGAAGAATTACCTTGTACCTGCCCACTGTGCACCTCTGACCGAGGGAGCTGTGTGAGTACTACAGAAGGGATCCAGCTGGCTAAAGAACTAGGAGCCACTTACCTTGAACTACACAGCCTGGATGACTTCTATATAGGAAAATATTTTGGAGGCGTGGTGAGTGGAAATTTCTGTTGCATATAAAGTCATTTGTTAGGCTGGCTCTTTAGCCGTTTTAGAACATCAATTAGAGCTTTAATTTTAAAAGCATGATTAGGCTTAACCTAGAGAGATAAAATGAGAATAAGTAGCAAAGATTTTTACCAGAGTAAAATTATACATTTTTTTCCTCCAAATGAAACATTTTCTATAGTCTCGTATTTTAGATTTTTTTTTTTTTTTTTTTTTTTTTGTGGTGCCAGGGATCGAACTCAGGGCCTTGATTTTAGAATATTTTGATATTTTGGAATCTCTTGTTGGCACTTCCTTGGTCCGTATTGTGCATGTTTTCTTACACAGACAGACCTGTCATGTCAGGGGCAATAATGATCTTTATATAGCTCAGTGAACTTAACAGCCTGTGGGCCCTAACATTTCTCTTTCATGTCCCTCTACTATTTCAAAGTAATGACTTTTCTTTCTCTGTCCAGGCTTTGGTGAGATTTCACATCCTAATCTTGTGGGGGCTCACACATACTCAGAGGAACCGCTTATACACAGCACTTTGCGTTGTAAGGTGGGAGCGAGGGCTGGCTTGCTTGGTTACGGCACAGTTACTGGGTCTCACAGTCAGTGGAGGCTCACATAGCTCTCACCCTATAATATTAGAACTGGAAGGTACTTGGAGAAACACCTGAGGAGTTGTATCATTTAAGTATTTGCGGACTTTGAGCTGTCTTTCCAGCCCTGCAAGAAGTGCCTCAGTAGACAAATCATCTGTGAGAGGTTGAAACTGAGCTCTGTGGGAATCCTCCATCAGTCCCGGACTACTCACTCAGTACTCCTCCCAGCACGCCAGAATCTGCGTTGCGTACATTAGGTGGAAATGTCGAGGTTTCCACCAGTTCTACCAATTACTATAGAGCTGACTAACCTGACTGAAATAGTAAATAAATATAAATGGTACCGATGTCTATCAAATATACATGGCTATTATTTACTCAGTAATTTTATTGTATTGGCCTTTAAAAATCTTAATTAGATCAAGAATTGTGTATTTCCACAAATATCTAGTGAGTTGGGACCAAAAAGATGTCTTGGTGTCATTCACTGGCTATTTCATGGCTGGATTTGGCTCCATTTAAAACAGAAAAGGCTAGTTCTGTTGGAGCCTAGGTCTCTGGCTGCCGTTCGTGGGGTCCCAAGCCTGAACTATGAGGGTCATTTTTCCCACCTTCCAGCTCCATTTTGTCTTCTCTTTTTCTCTTCTTTCTCCTCTTTGTTTCTCTTCCTTCCTAATGCCTCATGTTGCAATTAGGGTTAGTAGCATGATAAAAATTGAAGATGTGGTCAAGGTGAGGGAGAGACATGGTGGTTTCTCTTTTTTTAACTAAACTCAAGACTTGACAGAAATATAGGATCTGAAAGATCTGTTTTTAGACTCTTTAACAGTAATATGCAGCTGAGCTCTCAAGAGTGAGGAGTAATGGCATTTGCCGGACGGTGGCTGGAGATGATGATATTAGCCCCATCAGTGCTCCAGCCCACTGCGTCCCTTCCCACAGGGCACACACACGGAGGAGGAGCCGGAGACGTGCCCACCTGGAGCGAATACGGCTCCCCTTCCAGACCTGCGCCACCCATCATGGTAGCCACCATGTGTGGCTATTTACGTTGCAGTTAATTGCAATAAAATTTTAAAAACTTCAGTTCCTCTAGCGTTCTAGTTCCATTTCAGGTGCTCTGTAGCCACGTGTAGGTAGCAGTTGTTTTACCGGATAGTGCAGAGATTGTTCAACATTTCCATCAGCACAGAAAGTTCTGCTGGATGGTGCTACGACTCTGCTCCCAAGCCCAGACCCCAGAGTTCTCTTGCCCAGGGTCTGTGTCCTGGACTTGGAGAAGCCTCTTTCCTGGGTTTGTCCTCCTAATGGTGGAATGCATTGCTGGTGTGTATCAGCTGAGCCCGGAGAGGGAATTGGGGTGACTGTTCACAGGGATTGGGGGAAGGGAGAGTGGATGGAGATTGGATGGCTACTTGGACACACAGAGTTCCTAGGGCATGGGGTAGAGCAGGGCTGAGAAAAGGAGAGGTTGTCCTTGGGCCCAGGAGTTAGGGGCTTCCTTTCTTGCAATGCAGGACCCTTCCAGGGGTCTGAGAATGTAAAACTCAGTCCAGCTGTCCAGGCCCTTATGTTGATGTATTTGTCAAAACAAGAGTATGGAATATCCTTTATGTGCCAGTTTTCTTTCTTAATTTATAGCATTTAAATATCTAGTTATGTGGGTGGACGTCCACTGGGGCTTTTACCACAGGCCTTCAGGGGCAGTCACAGGCCTGAAATACATAGAGCCTGTGGGCAAGACTTGATCTGTGAAGGACAGATTTCAAAGGCATGTGTTTGAGAGAAAAAAAATAAGTTTCCTAGCGTGTAGGAACATTTATAGACGTGATGCCGGATCCGTTCCTGTGTTGGATTTCACTAGCATTAACTGTATTAGTTGCCCACTGAAAAAAATTGATAGCCACACAGTTGCAGTGTGTAGCTTCTTGATTATTCAAGAAAATAATTACTTCTTGAATAGGTAGGTTTATTTGTGTTTAGAGAAGGTATGACCTGTTCCCCTTAGATACATTTTTAAGATTAAAAATTATTCACGAGTGTTCATTAATACAGGTGCTGACATTAAAAACAATCTGAAAGCTGAGCATTGTGGTGCATGCCTGCAGTCCCAGCACTCTGGGAGGCCGAGGTGGGAAGATCATAAGTTTAAGCTCAGTCTGGGCAACTTACTGAGACCCTGTCTCAAAATTAAAAAAAAAAAAAATTTAAAAAGAGCTTTGGATGTAGCTCAGTGTAGCGGCCTTGGATTCAATCCCCAGCACCACATTAAAAAAAAAAAAAATCAATTGGCAAATATGATTTGAGGTACAAATAATCGTATCAAACATGTAATTTTATTGGACCTCTAATTCAGATTTGATTCATGTTTTAGTTGGAATACTTTATGATTCAAGCCTTAAACCAGAAGACAAGTGAGAAAATGAAGAAAAGGAAAATGAGCAACTCGTTTCATGGAATTAGGCCACCGCAGCTTGAACAACCAGGTATGTGGACATTCGGTAGATGTTGCTATGAATCATCCCCACAGGCCTTAGAACGACTTTGTTGAACTTGAGCGTGCCCAGAGCCCACTCAGCATTCTGTCTCAGTGAGCCTGCAGCAGGGTCTGGAAGCCTCTCAGGTGCCGCTGCAGAAGGTGGTACTGAAACCACATTTGGAGAAATACTGTCTTAGAATTTGAGTCTGTAGGTTCTTAAAAATACCGCATGGTGGAGGCAAGCTGTTCTGGAGCAAAGGCCAATGCGAAGTATCACCAAATGCCGTGTATGAACCCTGACTGGATATTAGTTCAATTAAAAAAACTAAAATGTCCTGGGACGCTTGGGTGAAATTTGAATATGAACTGGAAACCAGAGGTGTTATAGGGTTATTAATTTTCTTTTGTATGGTGATTGCGATTAATAGGAGAAGGTTTTTATTCTTGGGGGAAGATTGTGAAACTATTTTAGAGCCAAAGTTTCCTAATGACTACAGCTTAAATATAAATGGTTCAGCCAGTCTGTGCATTTGTCTGTCTGTCTGTCTGTCTGTCTGCCTAGGGGTAAGGTAAAAATAATGAAGTTAATAATTACAGAATCTAAGAAAAGGATGTGTGTGTGGACACTGTATTGTTCTTTTAACTTGTGTGAGTGTTTGAAAATGCTAATAATACAAAGTTTGGAGGAAATAAATTACATTAACTGTTATTAGAACTGTCTGCATAATTTTGTGATAGAAATAGCAGACTACTACTCTATTGGATCAATTATTTTTGAGGCACAGGCTTGCCTTGAGCTGGAGCTCCTCCCAGTGCCCCAGGCTCACCTCAAATTGAAGATCCTCCCACCTCAGCCTCCTAAATAGCTGGGATTTCAGGCAATGTGCCATTGCACCTGGTTCCATTTGTTTTTGATACTGCTTTTAAAAGTAGACAGTAGGCCGGGCATGGTGGCACACTCCTGTAATCCCAGCATTTGGGAGGCTGAGGCAGGAGGATCACTGTGAGTTTGAGCCCAGCCTGGCCTACATAATGAGACCCTGCCCGCCCCTATCCCCCCATAAAAGAGGCACTTGAACTGAGGAAAGAGGCAAGCCTGGGGAACTTAGACACTGCCTCAAAATAAAAATTTAAAGAGGGCTGGTGGGCATAGTTCAGTGGTAGAGCACTTGCCTAGCATGTGGGAGGCCCTGGGTTCTATCCCCGGTACCACTAAATAAATAAATAATAAAATAGAAAAGAGAAAAAAAAAAGGGAAGCATTTGGTAGCACAGTATGATGACTATAGTTTACAACAACATATTATGTGTTTTATGAAAAACTGAAAGAGAACAGTTTGAAGGCTCCAAATGTAAAGAAATAAGGAGATGAAAATGCTAGTTCCCAGTTTGATTATTATACATCATAAACATATATTGGATAACCAAACTGTACTCCATAAATACGTAGAATTCTTACATGTCAATTAAAAGGAAATGTTGAAAAAGTAGGCATATAAGTATTTGTTGAATGAGTGAATATAAATAAAGCCCTGGGAAAACATAAATTAAAGTGGGAGGTCATTTCCACATAAAAAAAAAAAAGAATCAAATCTATAGGGTTTGAACTTCCTTGGTTTGCAAAATGCAAGGGGAGCCAGGGTGTATTGTAGCAAACCCTGGGTGGTAAATAGTTTCTGGGCTGAAAGATAGGGGAGAAATACCCAAATAGAGACTGTAGCCAGCCAGTTCTTACTGATCCAGAGGAGATCACCTGGCAGCTCCTCAGACAGCCAGCACCTCCCATCCTGCAGACTGGAGGAAGCTGCCTGCATGTCTGCCTGGGGCACTCGGGCTGTCTGGTCCAGCCCAAGGTGGCCCCTCAGCAGTGCTGTCTCCACGGTTGCAGGGTCGTTCTGTTTTCTTCTTCCTCTCCCCATCCCTTCTCCTCTCCCTGAATGATTGTGCTGTTCCTCCTCCTTCCCCTCCTCCTCTTCTTCCTCCTTCTGCTCTTTCTTCTCCTTTCTTCTTGGAGATTGAACCTGAGGGCTCTCTGCCGTAGAGTTATATCCTCAGCCCTTTGGGATTATTTTGACACAAGTTCTTGTTAAATTGTCTAGACTGGGCTCAAATTTGTGATTTTCCTGCCTTAGCCTCCCTCAATGCTGGGGTTACGGGCATTGCCAGCATACCCAGATGTTTTTTGGGTTTTTTGGGGGGGCAGTAGTACGAATTGAACCCAGAGCCTTCACACCGAGCTACCTCCCCAGCCCTTTTTTATTTTGAGACAAGGTCTTGCTCAGTCCCTAGACTGAGCCTGAATTTAGGATCCTCCTGCCTCAGCTTCCCAGATGCTGGGATTACAGGTGTGTGCCACCTTGCCTAGAGAGGAGAGCCATGGGCATAGCACAAAATGCAGCCCGGGGCCCAGGATGATGCCGTCTGAGCTCAGTGCTGCGGCTGACTTCTTCTCAGGACCCGTCCTGGGCTCCGGGGCTTGCAGCGCTCAGGTGGATCCTAGCGGGTGAGGCTCTGCGAAGGCCCCGGGGGCGGCAGAGGAGAGGACTATGGGGCGCAGTGCAGGGAGGCCGGAGCCCTTTGTTATCTGTTTACAGCCCAGGCTTTGATTTCGAATAAAGGATTTTCAGTTTTGCAGTAGAATTCCAGTGATTCCTTCCAGGCCCCTTCACAAATACCACTTTTCTCAGCTTGGCCATGGGGAAAAGCGAGGAGGCGGAGGCTGGGTACTCAGGGTCTGTGATGCCGGCAAGCAGCGTGGATGTTCTGAGCTGATGGGGGAGCTCACGCTGTCCGTGATCAAACCAGCGCATGGAAGGCTACATCCTCTTTTGCAAACGAGGGGACTTAGGCAACACTTAGGCTGAGGCGTAGGCTATTCTGGGAAGCACACTGCTGTACTAGGAAGAAGAAAGACTGAGGTCAGAAGGAAACGGGCTTGGTGCTGTCAGCCAGTGCAGTCCTAGACCCAGAGGCCTGGCACTGAGAAGTTGGAGACTTTGAACAGCTCAGACTCTGACTTTCACTTCCGGCCCCAGGAGGGCAAGGACTTCTGGTGTGTAGCTGGATTCTTCAGAACTTGCTCAGTACTTTGCTTGAATATTTTTTTTTTAATTTTTTTATTATTTTTACCAAGAACATGTATTGGTACATTGTATACATAATGTTCATAATCAACATGGTTATTTTGTACCTGTACATGATACATCTTGGTTTTCCCCCCTCTTCCTCCCCTTCCCCTCCCCTCCCTTCCATTCTTGCTTGACTATTTCACCTGGTAGAAGTACAAATGATGACTACCAGAATATTAAAAGTTTAGCATTTGGAGTAGTATTTTATTTTGGAGCACACAGATGAGAAATGTTGTTTTATTATTTTATTGCTCTTTATGTCATTAGTAGCTTTTTTTCATTTGCACTATAAAATACACAGTGTTTGTGTGTGTCTGTGTTGTACAATCCTTGAAAAATTACTTTGCGTATACGAGCTAAGCTGTCCAAGACTGTTGTTTCTGTAGGTGAAAAATGGTCAAATACTGGCCCTTTTTTTTTTTTAACACTGTCTTTTTTTTTTTTTTTTTGTGGTGCCGGGGATCGAACTCAGGGCCTTGTGCTTGCAAGGCAAGCACTCTAATCACTGAGCTAAATCCCCAGCCCCTGGCCCTTTCTTATGGCTTGACCTAATATGTAAAAATACTCTACTGTGTTTAAAGTAAATCTGAAAGTATTGGGTCTGAAGACCTAAAAGGTAGTTTATTATTTTTATTTTCTTTGTCACTTAAATTTTGCTTTGTATTAGCACATGTTCGCTGTGCATAATGATCACATTCCTTTTGGGTGATTGGTACATGTACATAACACATCTTAATTCTTCCTTCATCCTCTCTCCTCCCCTCCCTTCCCACTCTGTCCATCACATGATCCCCTTCACATTTGTGAACCATGCGGTATTTAAGCTCGTGTGTCCGATTTATTTCACTTAACATTATGGTCTCAAGGTACACTCATTTTCCTACAAATGACTCAAGTTTATCCTTTTTTATGGCAGAATAGTACTCTACTGTGTGTAACTACCATATTTTCTTTACCCGTTCATCTGTTGATGTGCATACAGGCCACTTCCAAGACTTAGCTATTATAAGTTTTGTTGCTATAAACATGAGTATGCATGGATCACTGTAATATGTCTGTAACTCTTTTGGCAAATTTTCTTTTTTGAAACAGAAAAAATGCCTGTCTTAAAGGCTGAAGCCTCGCATTATAACTCTGACCTAAATAACTTGCTGTTCTGCTGCCAGTGCGTGGACGTGGTGTTCTACCACCCAGACTTGCAGGAAGTCGCAGAGGCCCACAAGATCGTGCTCTGCGCCGTAAGCCACGTTTTCATGCTGCTTTTCAATGTGAAGAGTCCCGCTGACATTCAAGACCCCAGCATCATCCACACCACCCAGGACCTCTTCGCTATAAACAGGGACCCAACGGCATCAGCAGGTGCCGGCCAGGCCCCTCCCGGAAACCCGCCCCTGCGGGTCGTGGTCAAGGATGCCGTCTTCTGCTCCTGCCTGTCTGACATCCTGCGCTTCATCTATTCAGGTAACTCATTACGCGGTTGGTCACACACTTAACATAAGTAGGGTGCAGCTGTGGCCCGAGTTTCTTGTCTTCCTTACAAATTTATTTATCTTGGGATTTTTTTTACCAGTTTTTAAAATGGTGGCAAAATACACATAAAATTTACTATCTCAACCATTTTTAACTATACAGCTCAGTTGTATTAAATACATACATAGTGTTGTACAGCCAGGGCTAGCACCTGTCTCTACAACTTCTGATCTTGTGAAAATGAAACTGTGTCCACAAAATAGTAACTCCTGCAAGCCCCCGGCAAACACCATTCTGCCTTCTGTCCCTTTGACTTTGACTGCTTTTTATGGGACTGAGGATTGAACCCAGGGCCTTCACACCCTGAGCCCAGCCCTTTTAAAATTTTTTGGGACAGGGTCTCGGTAAGTTATTAAGTTGCCAGGTTGGGTTTGAACTTTCAGTCTCCTGCCTCAGCCTCCCCGGCGCTGGTATTACAGGTGTGTACCATCACAATCAG
The DNA here is from genome assembly GCA_004026905.1 of Hystrix cristata. Lineage (NCBI taxonomy): Eukaryota > Metazoa > Chordata > Mammalia > Rodentia > Hystricidae > Hystrix > Hystrix cristata. The sequence goes on from PVJO010001731.1 coordinate 68,285, forward strand.
CTGAGATGTTGACTACCCTTAAGTGTCTTGTGTAGCATCATGTAATCGTGTGTCAAATTTCATTCATTTTTAAGACTGAGTAATATTCCACTTATGTATATACTACTGTATTAACCATTCATCCGTTATGGACACTTGGATTGCTTCCAGTGTCTATAGTATTAGCATGGCTATAGATGTATTTCTTTTGATACCTTGCTTTCAATTCTTTTTCTTTTCAATTCTTTTTCATATATATTCAGAAGAAGAATTTGTAAGTCATACGGTAATTGTATTTTTAATTTGTAAAGAAACTTGCATGCTCTTTTCCATAGTGGCTTTACCATTTTACGTTCCTACCATATTCTTTGCACGGGGTTCTGGTTTCTCCATATCCACATGCACGATTGTGATTTCCTGTTTTTTTGATAGTAGCCACCTTAATGGGTTTTAGGTGGTATTTGTAGTTTTGATTTGCAATTCCATAGTGATTATGATATTGAGCATCTTTTCTTACACTTAATATACTTGCTTTGGTTTTAAATGTATTTGTAAAAATGATAATCTACTGAGCAGATATATTCTTATTTTTAAAAATCCAAAATACAATAATTTGTTTTCAGCTTAACTTTAAAGAAAAATTCACAAAGTTATATTAAGTCAAATGTCTATACCTTCAAACCTGGCTATTTGCTCTCTAGTTTGACACTTAATTTTGGAAGATATTGAGAGAAATTGCATTCAGTTTGGGAAGTGAAGCTCAGTCTCTACAGTTAGTTGAGATGTGGCCAAATTAGGGCTATGACTATCTTAGACTTAACTGTTTTTCTTTACTGTGTCCTTATCTTTTTAAGATTGATCTTACCAATTATTTTTTCTTCTTGTCCTTTTAAAACTCAGTGGAAGCTATAGACTAAAGAATACATGTTTCATCTGAGTCATTTAAGCAAATGAATCTGTGGTCTCACATCTGAGTGTCCCATAGAAGAATGGAAAAGAGAGGATGTAAATTAATTTTTGAGGTAGTCATATAAGTACAAGTTTTCTGAGAACTCTTCCCCTCAATTTTCTTTTCCCACGTGGAATAATGTATTTGGATAGTTTCCATTTGAATGGTTGAAAATAAGATTATTAATTTTTTCATTTGGGTTGTGGTTGCATAATTTTATAAGTTAAAATTTGAATTGTGGTTTTGAAAAGTACAGTTGTGGCATGCAGATTATATGGGTAAACTACATACATGTTGGAGAATGTGGTGATAGGTCCATGAATATTCACTTGGAAAACACATAAATAAGCTTACATCCAGCACACGCCTGCAGCCTGGCAGGTTTTCTGTGTTTCATTTGCATTACACAGCAGGTTCTAGTAGCTGGCACCAGCATAGGAACAAAGCAGACTGGTTAAGGATTTTATATAGTACTACAAATTTTAATGTTTAAACTTAGACTCTATAGTTAGAACTTAAAACTACTTTTGAGAAACTGTTTACACGTTAAAATAAAAAATGATTTCAACAACGCGTAAGAAAGGGTGAAGGATGTGTTTGACTTTTCAGTGATTTTACTGTTGAAAATTCTATGACTTATTCAGTACGTTTCCCGCAGTATCCATTCAGTCCTTTCAAAGGCACATGAACACGCTGAAGTCAGTTACATCTTTAACAGTAACAGTAAAATGGGTACAGTGACTGAGCCTGCCTGGCTTTCTCTTTGTAAGTGATTTCTTAGGTTGCAAAGTGAGTGTTTGTAGATGGGAAAAAAGGGGAGAGGGAGAAAGTCCTTGTACCCTAGACCCAGAGCCAGTTAGAAGTCCTTTTTGTATTCTCTCTGATGCTCTCTGGAAGAGATAAGTATGCTGCTCAGCTTTGCTTTACTAGAAACGCAGTCCGAGGAACCGCTCTGTCTGAAGACCGTAGGTACTTTCCTGGGGATGGGTGCAGGGGAGTTGACGGCTCGTAGGGGAGTCAGGCCTCTGTGCGGTTCCTGCCGTCCCTGGAAGCCATGCCAGGCCTCTGTGCCCAGCGGTGGGGCTGGAACGCAGGCCTCGCACATGCTGGGCGAGTGCTCTGTGCTCTCCACTGAGCGACATGCCCGGCCCTGTGCTGGCATTTTAAGCACAGTCACACTGGGCTTTGGAAAGCTCGTTTCAGGTGATGGTGGGAGGTTGGGAAAGAGCAGGCAAGACCTGAGTCCACTTGGGAGGCCCCATCATCTGGCCTCCAGCCACAGGAAAGCCAGCACTGGGGTGGTGGGTGGTGTGACCCTTGTCCCTCATCACAGCCTAGACGAGTACATTCAGACCTTCCACTCCTACACGTTACCTGGTGATCTTCCTGATGTGCAGATTCTGGTTCTGTAGGCAGCCTGAGCGATTCTGCATTTTGAATGATCTCACATGCTGATGGTTGATAGCATGGGAAGAACTGGGGATCTGTACAGCCTGCGAATTAGGGCTCAGAATTCAGTTGGCAGCCGAAGGAGAGGAACTCGGTTGTCACTCAGGCTCAGAGTCAATGTAGGGTGAGCTACAGGGCTGACTGGTGCAGAGCTATTCTGAGCTGGGGCTCTCAGCGTCCTGTGGGGTCCCTGCCCAAGTGGGGAAGGTGGCTGCTTCACCTTTGGGTAGAAACTGGGTGAGCCAGGAAACAGAGATTTAGGAAATGGCAGGGGGAGGGTGTGGAGAGCAGTCCGAGGGCCCCCCCACCCCACCTTTTGCAGTTCTGCTTTGTCTTGGTCTGTCACAGCTGGCCGCAGGAGATGTGCTTGGCCCTGACCCAGCTGTAGGAGACCCTGATGCTGGTGGAGGAGAAGGGAAAATAACTGGTTCTGCAGGTACCTAGTCATTGTTCTTCAGTCACTCACAGATAATAACCTCTGACTCCAGCAAAAGTTGTATTTAATTCTGCTTAAAAAGATACAAAAGTTGGGTTTGCATAGTAAAGAAAAAATGTGCAAAATGCATAAAATTTGTTAGGAGAAACAAACAAAAAATCACTATTAAAATCCTACTATTAAAAGAAAATATCTGAACATTACCAGCTTTGAGGGTTTTTTTCCCTTCTAATCCTCGTTTGTGAATGTTACTTTTTAAAAAGTTTTTTAATTTTTTATTTTTTTACCAAATCAAAAAACAATTTAACTCTACATTCTTAAAGTCTTCAGTACTTTTGCGGGGGGGGGGCATTTTAAAAACTTTGAATAAAACACAGGCTTAAGACACAGTTCTACAGTGCTTTCCCTGCTGAAGTGTGGCAGCATGCTGGGGGTTGTGCCAGGAAAATTGACAGGAGCCGATTGTTGGTGTCACACCAGCTGGGCTGGCTGCACGGAGGTGGAGGTCTGTGGCGTGGCAGGGCCGGGAAATGCTTGTTTTGAGCAGACATGAGCTAAAACATCACAACAAACCTGTCTCCTGTGTCTGTCCCCCTTTCTAAAAAAGGAACTAAACAACAAAGAACATCTTCTTTTTAAATGACATACTTTTTGTTACCTTTAGGAATTTGAAATTTTGTATGTGTTTTATCACTATGGACATGTAGTCCTTTATTTGAGAGGAATCTGTTTAATAGTTTGGTTAACATTTTACACCTATATGTGTGACTTTAGTTTGTTTTCCTGATCAGATTTTAGTATGAACCGTCTCAGTCCAGATTTGTCCGTTTTGTATATGTCAATTTTCCGTTGGATAAACCAGGGATATTGTGTAATGTGTAGGTATTTATCATCTAGTGCTTCAAGGAGGACTAGCAGAGTGAGACCTGCAGTTTCCTGGTCTTTAGAGAGTAATCCTTCCATGGATACAATTGTTAACATTCTTACAATACTTGATAGAGTCTTATACTTAAAAATTCCTGAGTCACATGATCACAGATGGCTAGGAATTGAAATATTTATAAGAGCCTCAAAAATGTAGCTTTGCGCTCTTCCTGTCACAGATGGCCCTTAGAATTTCCTATCACTTATTGAAATGCTGCCAGAGTAGATGAGTATGTGGGAATGAGTTTCTTGTTCACTTTGCATCTCATTCTCCCATTCTCGGAATTGTTCTGTGGCATGCTCTTTTCTGCACTGCATAAAAACATCCTGGTGTCCACAATGGGAGTATTGACACCACAGAAGTGGCAAATGTTGCATAGCAGGGGTCCGCCTCCCCAGGACACATGGGAGTGGACTGTGCAGCCTCAATAAGGAGGAGGTTACAGGAGGCACTAGAAGGCCAAGCGCTGCAGGGCCCAGCTGCAAGGATCCCACGAGCCTCTGATTAGCAGTCTGACCCTTCCTGTCTGGTTTGCTTGGTAGAGGTTGGCTGCAATTGCCTTGTTTAATATATATGCATTCCGTGGCCTCCGCCTTCCTCAGTAGGAATACAGACTGTGATTTTCTGTTTTTTGATAGTAGCCATCTTAATGAGTTTTAGGTTGTATTTGTAGTTTTGATTTGTAATTCTGTAATGATTATGATGTTGAGTATCTTTTCTTACAGTTGCTGTACTTGCTTTGGTTTTGAATCTATTTGAAAAAATGATAATCTAGGGGCTGGGGATTTAGCTCAGTGATGAGAGTGCTTGCCTTGCAAGCCCAAGGGCCTGAGTTCGATCCCCGGCACCACAAGAAAAAAACAAAAAAAAAATGATAATCTACTTAGCAGGTATATTCATATTTTATTTTTAAAAATCCAAAATAGGAATATAAGAATTTGTTGTCAGTTTAAAGAAAAATTTGCAAGGTTATATTAATGATCCATGAAGGAATCTGGTAAAGTGCTGGATACAGGAAGGAAGACCTCAGAAGAAATGGATTGGGAACAGTTAGAGAAGGATCTGAGATTACCAAGAGAGGTAAAGTACCCGGCTTAAACTCACACCATTAACTACCGTAAGGGCAGAGCCAGACTAGAACCAGGGTCTTCCAACTGTGCCCCACACTACACTTTTAGAATGATGCTATAAGGAGTTAGGATTTTCCGTAGGTTGTGACATGGATAAGGGTAACCTTTTGGAATATCATGATCAGAATCCTGCTTTTGAAACTTACCAGCATTGAGTAATAAGATAGATTCCAGGGGGAAAGGTCATGAGGGATCAGGGAGGGAGGCTCGGAGGCTACTGGGGGAAAGGTGAAGTCTGCCTAACCAGATAGTGGGGGCTTGATCAGACTCGGGAAAGGGAGTTGACAGAGGAGAGGCAAACCGAAGTGAGCCTGGGAGCGATCCTTTAAAGTGGGCTGCAGTGAAGAAGAGGGTGAGAGGGACCAGGTGGGGTGATTTCGCTTCAGTGACATTGTTACGTAGCTTATCCAAAAATGATCTTGCTGCCTTCTCAAGGCTGGTTTTGTAGAACTTACCCATCAGCATCCCATTCTGACCCACTCTGAATGCGTCTGTTCAGGCTGCATAGGCCTCCACGCGAGGGCAGTCACTGCGCTCCTTCATTAGTAGGATCGAGTTCAAAGTTGGGGAAGAGCATATCTACATTCTTCTCTGGGCAAGGAAAGAACTTGGGTGTGGAGCTGCTTATAGTAACTCATATTCTGGCCAGTGCGCTTATTATTAGCTGGCAGCTGTTAGAGACGGGTGGCGGCTGGGCAGGGAGAAATGTCAGGTTCTGACAAATAAGGAAGGCAAACTGATCTGTTGAAAATGTGAGAGTTGTTAAATGTATCCTTTAATTATAAGGATATATGTTTGGTTAAAAACAAATACACAGTACCTAAAAAGGAATATTCATATGTAGCAAGAGATTTATTTTTCTTACCCCCTGCAGGACAGCAAATTCTAATATGTGCTAATTTGTTACAGGTGCTTTTCAGTGGGAAGAATTGGAAGAAGATATCAAGAAGAAGTTGAAAGATTCTGGTGATGTTTCTAATGTAATTGAGAAAGTTAAATGTATTTTAAAGACACCGGGAAAGGTAAATTAATTTGTTTGTCTCTTTGAGTTATGGCTGATACACTATGATGAATATATTTAGTCACTAGAATAGTTAAATAATACATAAATCTAAATGTTTTCTCTAAGTATATTTCCCATTTAAATATTTTAAATAGAAACATATGCTACTTCTCACTTAGATTTTAATGTATGTAAGAATTAAAATATGTGTGAGTCATATCTTCAAAATGTTCAATCCTGGTGGTTAGGGATTTAGGTCAGGTAGTAGAGCGCTTGTCTAGCAAGTACAAGGTCCTGAGTTCGATCCCCAGCACCCCAAAAGAAAAGAAAGAAAGAAAAAGGCAGTCAGAATGTTCATTCTTGAATTCCATCTTCTGGAACATTCCAACAGAGGTGTGGACTACAAAGTCTACGTCAGGAATGATGGGCTGTTTCGTTTGTCCAGCTGCAGTTAAGCTTCTTGGGGTAGAGGGTGACTTTCTCTTTCCTCACAATGTAAGTCCAGATAGGTTTCAAGAATAGAGCAGTTTAAGAACTCTGAGAAATATATGTAACCAGGTGGACAGTTAAGTATTCTCTCAAGTATAGTTTCAAAATTATAAACACTGGTCAAGATTATAAGAATATAGACTTTGTATATAGCCATGAAATGGACACATTAAGACTCCAGTAATTTAGATCATAGGTCTTTAAAAGTAGATTTGTTAAATTTTAAGACAGCTCTATGGCACCATTTAGTCAGTGTGTTCTTATTTCAGATTCTGTGATAAACTGATTATAATTTTTTAAAAAAGGTAAGTTGTATACAATGCCTACCAGTTCTTTCGACTTTTTTATACAGATGACATAGATTTATACAGATTATATAGCCTAAATTACTAATGTTTTCAAGTTAATAGTTTAAAAATATAAGTTGTACTAAATTTAAATTTAAAGAAGGTTTCCAAGTGGCTTTAACAAAGTGATACAGTATTAAGGGGCAAGACCTTTGTTTTGCTTCAGTAGCTTATTGAAAGGTACATGAAAGCTGTCCAGTGTTCTAGATGTCTAGCAGGACAGTAGTTCTCTTGCCACCCAGTTGAACTAAATAATCGTTTTGCAAAACTGTGCACATAGACCTACATTCTACTTTTCAAAACAGTCTGGTTTATTGGCCACTGAAAAATGCATGTCATGTATATCTGTGTTCTCACTAAATTTCTGCCCTCCTTTCTTTTTTTTCTTTTCTTTTTTCTCTTCAAATTTACGGTAAAAGTGACAAGAGAATCCGTTTATACAGGTTCATATTCGCTCCTCGCTGTCTCTCTCTGTATACATACATATATACTATGTAAGATTCACCACATATACATTCATAACCTTTATATGAATGGAAAGGGCAGAAATTTTGCTTTTGCTCCGAAGCTGTGCCTTTCCTTGGGTCTGATTCTGTGCATATTCTTTTGAGTACCAAGAATAGAATGAATTCCCCTTGGGGAAGTCTAGGGCTGTGTGATTCCATTATATTCAACTGATTTCAATCCCAGCACTCCCCTCCCCCCAAAAAAAAGAAATCAGCAGATATGTGTAAACATATTTTACCAGGCGTTCATATGAGTTTGGGCTTGTTTGCAGGGACTCTGGATCCTACAGCTCTTGGCTGTTGTTGAGATTTCTCTTGGCCCGTTCCTGCACGACAGGGAATGTAGGGGTTGCTACTGCTCTTTGATGGTGGCAGATATGGGTCAGCGGCTTAGTTGTTCCCCTGAAGGCTGTCCTCAGATTTGCCACCGAGCAGGTATCATTATTTCTTCAGATAGTTTACAGTTTTCCAGGTTTTCAGACCAGCCCAAATCAAAATATACTGAACATCCTTTCCCCTCGAATTTGTGTTTTTTCCCTTATAGATTAATTGCCTGAGGAATTGCAAAACTTACCAAGCCAGAAAACCTCTTTGGTTTTACAGCACTTCCCTCAAGTTTTTCTTAAATAAACCAATGCTTGCTGATGTTGTCTTCGAAATACAAGGTATGGCTCAGCTTTCACAACGTTCCTTACGCATTTTTATTTCTCGTTGTTTTCCTCACTTTCTATTTCAGGCTTGAATACTTACGGTGAAGGAATGACTGTTGCCTACGGCAAGACAGATTAATACCAGCCGAATTTCAACAAAGTCCGGGGAAGTGAAGGATTTTATAAAAAAAAGAAAAATCATTTGTATTTTTCTTAATATTTCCTCCCTCCTCATACTGCATACTTCATTAATTTTTAGGGATCTGCCAAGGATGGGATGATGTGTACTATGTCATACGTGTTTTTGTTTGTGTATTTCTTCAAGATTCTAGTTTTTTTATTCATCTGAAAACAGCTCCTTTAAAGTTATATTTCCACTGCTTATTTTATTCATCTCTGTTCTTTTGAGCAAAAGAAGCTAAGTATGAGTTGAGGGTCATGCTTGGCCTACACGAAGGGCCCACAGATACTGCTACATTTATTTCTCACAGCGAGCATGGAGAGTTGTTATCAGCACAGTAACCGGAAGCGGCCTTTGTCTGTGTGGGAAAGTACCGCTAATCTAATTTTAATGAAGAGGAGCTGTTGTAATGCCCGTTATCGATCACCCACATAGATAATTTTGTCACTTTAGTACACCAAAAGCATAATTTTAAAAGTGAGTTGGAAGATGCCTTAAATTATGCAAGAAGGATACAAAGAGCTGCTTCCAAATGAATTAAGTGGAACTTTAAAGGGACTATTACAAGGAAGAAGATATAATTCTAATTTTATGGTAGAAATGTACAGCAGATAACATAGTCATTTACTTTTAAATGTCTTTCCCAAGAAAGGTTAATTTTACTTCTAATTTTGGTCACTTGCCAAGGCAAACAGTGAATTGGGAACTTGCCAAAGTACCTTCCAGGGCTATTGTCAGCCCCGTATGCCGTGTGAGCCCCAGGGACACTGAAGATGGGACACTATGAGTGACCTTGACATACATTAAAAAAAAGAGATTGGAGAGGAAAAAGCTAACAAGAAGTTACACACTTTCTGTAACCCTTTCATCGTGTTAGAGAAACCGAAAACTGGCTCTGACTCAACCCATAATACTATTACACCTTGATTTATGAGATGCTAAAGTAAAACTCCTAAAACCTTGATCTAAAGCCAGCTCCCATAAATTATTCACTATAGGTGGAATAAGTCTTGTGGCCATAAAGGCCCTAGTGATTACAGAATTTCCTTATTAGCTTCTAGGGGAAAAATCTTTGTTGCCGAAAGTATTTACAAAAAGTGCTTGGTATGGACTGTCCATATCAAAAAATATAGGGTCCGTAATTTTGTACAAATCATCTAGGAAGCTTCACATTCCAACAGAAAAGACTACATCCATTGTTGAGAAGAAGTATGATTCATAAATAAAACAGTATTTCTATCTTTCCAAAATTAATTTTTTTAAAAAAAACTTTCATTTTAGAAAGATGTGATAATGGTGTCTGTATTCTGAGAGAAGTGGTGGGGCCGTGGACGGCCGAGTACGCTTTCCATGTGACTCTCTGTGGGACTGTGGGGCCGTCCTTTACTGTGGCCATGTCTTAGGGTTGAGCAGACTCCCAGAAGCTGAGGATAAGATAGTGGCGAACCATTCCAGGGACTCTGTGACAATCTGCATAGGTTTTTCATATGGGGAAAAGAAGGGGTGATCTGAAGGCCATGTGGTAAACGTGCAAGAGCAACTTTCAGTGTGCTCTGGCCTGGCCCCGGTGAGCATGGAGGAAGGCTTCCTGTGTGTGGGGTGCAGCATGTGTCTTGGTCAGGTCCAGCATCTCTGGCATCCTGGGCAACGCTCCACTATCGTCCCACAGCCCAGCCAGCCAGTCTCTTCTAACCACTCACACAGTGTAGCATTTGGTACAAATCAGGCAGAGTATAGTCGGATAGGTATTTATGTCTGAAGTCATAATCGAGTTCTAGCCCTCAGATGTTTTGTGTTCTGTGTCATCTGTGTCTCCTCCACTGGAGTGTCTAGCGTTCTCAAACCCCTCAGTCATTCACACACAGATGGAATCTTGGGTTATTCTCCAAGAAATAACTCATTCGTGTGTGTGTGTGTGTGTGTGTGTGTGCGCGCGCGTGTGTGTGTGTGTGTGTGTGTGAAGATGATGAGAAAGTCATAGCTCCAGTTTTGGAGAAAACTTAATAATTCCACTAAGGGAGGATCTGGGTTGTTAATCACTGTGTCCCCTGTGGTCCCCAGGACAGCACCTTGCCTTTAACGAATGAGTGTTGGTAATGAGATGAATGATCCCGAAATTGGGAATCAGAATCTGAAGCATAAGCACCCTTCAAGAAGGCTTCGCCTAGTAATGAGCCCATTAGAGAAGGCAAGGTTGTCTCTCTGCCAGGATATTAATTATGTAGTACAGCAGGAAAACAGCCGCTCGAGTAAATCAAACATGAATTTGTGGCCCCATCATAGATTCATGGATTAGGAATTGACTCCCCTTTCCACCTAGCATACCTGCCAAACTTTGCATAGCAGACATCAACACCTGCACATAATTAACATAGGACACATTGACACCAAGCGTTATGTCAGGGTAACCCACTGAAGCAATATTCAACAGGAATATAAGACGAATGTTATCTTTTATATTAGGAGAAAACAGAGAACTCTTTCTCCTCAGGGCTCTTGCTTTTCTTGCACTATTTCACCTACTGACCTTTTTTGCCAGCAGCTGTGCACACCCCACAGGGTCAGAAAGGACTAGGTGGGTCAGGAATGGTCGGAGTGAGGAAGGACTGGCTGCTTGTCCATCCCGAGAACGTGCAGTGGCTGCTGTGGGGCTTTTGTAGCCTTCCCGACTCAGAAATAAAATTGGGAGCAGAGAGGAGCAGGAATGGATGGGAGCAGGATCTGGGCCGGTTCTCCACTGTCAGCAGCAGGGGAGGCCAGTCAGGATGGCGGCAGGCGTGCTGGAGGCTGAGGCCATGGTCTGGAGTCCCAGCTCCCACTTGGGCTTTGCGTCCCAACCAAGGTGTGCCTGGGCAAGTCACTTGACGGGTCTGGTCTTTCCCATTTTCTTGTTTATGATGCCAAGAGTGCAAACCACCCCAGTCTGAAAGGCCCTTTTTAGTGTACGCCTTGCTCACCGCCGTCCTTCTGTTCTCTGTGCATCTGCGGGTAGCAGTGAGGATACTGAGGAAAAGTTTGGAGTTGGAAGGAGTTGAGTGAATCTTGCTCCTTTCCAAGGTTAAATGTGTGTCCATCACCCCACCTGCTGGAATGGAGCAGGTTGAACTCACTTCATTCTGGTCATGTGGGCAGCTGGCTTGGCGTCTCCCAGCACTATGATGAGAAGTATAAAACTGGGAGCATCCTAAGTGAGGGGAGAGGGGAGGACTTAGAGAAATTCATGGCTGGCTTCGTGTTCCTGAGTAACAGATGGCTGGGTACATAGTCATGAAGAAACTTTATTATTTTTTTCTGATTATGAAACTCATTTATAATTGCTATAGGCCAGTGCACACATAGTGATCTTGCTTATAGAAAATATCTGTTTTGTTCATAAATGTATAAAAATGGTCAGCAAGGGTATAGACCATATGGTCAGCTATAGATATCTTTAGAAAATGAGATGGAGATGGTGTAAGCACTCATTGTAGATTAGTCAAGATGATACATATAGATGCAAAAAAAATTACTCATAATTGTATTCTCTAGTGATAGCCAGTGGTTAATTTTTGGCATATTGACTATTTTTCCACCTCTGCTTATGGGGATGGGGGACTAGGAGCTGGATATGGTGGTACATAACTCTAATCCTAGCACTCTGGGAGGCTGAGACAGGATCACAAGTTCAAGCCCCACATGGGCAATTTGGTGAGACTGTCTCAAAATTTAAACAAATAAAGAAACAAGCAAGGCTAGGGGTATAGCCCAGTGTGAAAGACCTTGAATTCAATCCCAGTACCAAAAAACAAAATGAAACAAACAAAGTGGAGAGGACTAGGTAATAAATATTATTTTTCCTATTGCATATCCATTATTTTTAAATTTGCATTATAATCATCTTACATAGTATTAAAAACTTAACATTTCAAATGTCATTATGTGGTTGTATCTTCTTTAATTTTAGGTATATATTACATTTTCATTATTACAAATAACAGGTGCATTGGAAGAGTTAGTATAAATATTTTATTGTGAAATTAGGATTACTTCCTTGGTTAGATTGTTAATCAAAGGATAGAAACTTCGGTAAGATTCAGTATTTGCTGTCAAATTGGATGTATCCAAAAAGACTATACCATTTAACAGTCCTACTGGCACTGTATGAGAGTGCTTACATATCTCTATCAGCATTAAGTATACTTATATCTTAATTGTTTTTCTTTGCAGGGGTTATTAGTATATGTTTGCAATACATAATAATTACATTCATTTTGGGGAATTGATGCATATATATTGCATCTTGATCAATTTTGATCACCTTCTCTTTCCCATTCTACCCTCTCCCCTCTTTCCCTTGCAATATAATATGCCTGTTTTTTTTAAATATTTCTAATCTACAATTAAAAGCCCAGATTATGTAAATTAAAAGCCAACTCTGTTCTGATCCATTGAACCTTTTGGTATTGAGATATTTTTATACCAATTATTGTTAATATAGCATGTATAATTCCGGCGGCATTCCGTAGAGGTCATATGTGTAAAGTCAAACACTGGGACAGTGCTGTGTTTTGGTATTGGCATTCCCTCACCTGCCTGCTATCTTGATATTGTCATTTATAGCCCTTGTTGCCTCGTGACGCTGAAGCAGAGATTTGCACCTAACTGCAACATGTACACCGAGGGGTGTGCTTAAGACATCTGGTTGCTGCAACTAGAAAATGAGATTGATTTCACAATGGTTCAGTCTTAGCTGTTGTGCTCTTTAAAAAGTTCAAGTGCATTCTCCCAGGAATCCTATTTTATTTTCTCGTCGTTCTCTGACAGTATATAGTAGGCATTGCTGTTTAGGTCGTGTTAATGCCTCTCAGTGTGACCACATTTGGGCCTATGGATTCTAATCGTAGTTCACTTATTAATAGGCAGCCACATTTTAAGGTCACTATGACAAACTTGTGTCTTAATTTAAATGCTTACATCAAGACTGGAGAGGGGAAGTGTTCTTATATTTTAAATGACTGATCTTGAACTTAAGATAGATCCTCAGAGTAATGGCCTGGTAATGACCCATCTCAAATCTTAACTTAAAATTTTTTTAAGTTATAGTGAAATCTCAAACAATTTTTTTTGTATATACACTTTACCCAGAATATTTACAGTAAAAAATAAATATTCTGAAATCTTGGTATCTGTGAAATAATTCACATTTGAGTATAACTTTGGTATCTTTACTATAAACTTACATTAAGTAACAGGAAAGGTAATTTAAAAATTAAACATTTACTTATCTAATGTAATTTTTTTCTCTTCATGCAATAATAGTAAATCTGAGGTCCCATGTCATGACTCTTTGACTTCCTCACTCTGGTGTTGAGCATGACTGTTGCTCAGCCTCACACGAGGTTGGAGGACACATAGAAGGGATGGAGTCTGCAGGACAACTCTGCGCATAGCTGATCAGTGACACAGGCGGGTGAGACTGGCTGGGGTCTCTGCTTGGATGCAGACTTACTGACTCTAGAGACTTTCTGTAAACCCTTTAAGACTGACCAGAAATACCAAGTGGAGATAGTAGCTGTGCATGGAATTTGAAAGTAACCTTGACATTGTAACAGAAACTTCCCATTCACGGTGTGGAACATCTTTGTTTCCTCACCTGTGAAGTGGGCATTCTCCTTCCTGCCTGGTGGAGTGCTGGCAACGTGTGCAGAATACTAGTGGCGCCTGCCCTGCAGCCTGCGCTGCCCTCAGTGGCAGCCAACACGCTGGCTCCCGGGCTTCTCCTGTTGCGCCCGGGCCCTACCGCGAATCTTTCATTTGGAAGGTTCCAGACTGCCAGCAACAACCAGCTGGCGTTGACCTGGAGTGGAAAACCCTAATGTGGGGTACTACCCTTGTAATGGCTGGCTTTCAAATATATACATTTTCACTACCACCTGTAATTTACTTGGATTTGTTTTAAAAAAGAAAAAAGAACAAGTTCCTATGGCATTAAAGTGCCAAAGTAAGTCTTGGTAAATATTTAGGCACGATATAGAAAGATAGGAGTTGCCTGTCTTTGAATCTTTGTCATATGGAAAGTTCTTTTACAAAGTTCTTTTCCTGTTTCCTTATGTGGTGCATATTCTAACTCTCTCTCGAGGCATGCGTGGTCACTCTCTAGGCCTTGCCACCCTCCTGAATCGATGTGAGGGCACTCAACCCATTTACACCGATCCTTTTTCAGAATGAAATCAATTACAGACATTTTACTTTTGAAACCTGCATTGTGTATGAAGACGGCATGACAAATGTAAATATTTTAATGTGCGAATCTGTGTAAAGTGATTAAAAAGTTGGGCTTCATTTAAATTTCATTTCACTCTTAATGCTCTTTTCCTCAAAAAAAAAAGTGCTTAAAACTGCAACATCAAATGAATACTGCAAAGAAAAGGTAATTTGGCCTTAACGTTTTCATAGTACATACTTGTGTATTAAGTAGAAAATTTGCATCTTTTTTTCCCCTAAGTATCCTATTGGTAGTTAATACATAAATACTGCATTATGTTCTTTCAACAAGTATTTTTATTTGCAGTGTTAAAAAGTGTAGCCATACTGGGGTTATTATAGTACATTTCACAGCACAACGATTTGTAACACCAAAATAGCAAAGAGCTAAGTAACAGAAGTTGCTGTTTTCTTAACTGGAAGTGTAATAGTTTTTCCAGCTAAATTCCCTGCTTAACGTGGGTTTAAAAATGTCTCAAGAGAGTGGGTTTTTTTTTTTTTTTTTTTGCTGGTCTGTAATGCTTTTGTAATATCATAACAGAATAAACAGAAGTTTCTGTTAAAATTTCAAGGTCTGCGTGCCAAATTCTACCCCCACCTACTGGGTAGTTTTAGTCAGTCTTAACTCATACAATGGATCATCTAGTTTAAGCTTTACTTTTAATTTTATTCAAAGTGATGCTCAATTTATCTTGAGTAATTTTAAACTTTAAAATTATAAGTGAAATTGCATTATCTATTTGAATTTCTTGTTAATTGCTGTCTACAAATATGTCTAGCTGGATAATTGTGGAACTGGTCCTCTTGGTAGGTGGCCACTGTCTCATGGAGGCCAGAAGGGGAGATGCCTGCTGGTAGGTGGTGTCTGCTGGGTGAGGTGGGTCGTCCTCAGAGCTGTTTTCTTGCCTCTTGGGCCATGAGGCTGTGTACATCATAGAGCCAACCACTGGGCGCAGCTGGCAACATCAGGAGTTGCTCATGGATCTTGAAGGATTATTGGCTTTGACGAGAGCTGCTGGGTTTAGATGGGACTCTTTTGCCTGAAACAAGAGATGTTTTGCTGAATTTAAAAGAGATAACGAACATAATAATTGCAAATATTTTAAGACTATATACCCAGTATATCTGAGATTTCAGAAATATGCGGGCAAATTAGTGGAGGGCAGCGTGGAGGGCTTTGGTTCAGCGAGTAGCTTTCTGGGACGGGACAACCTTGTCACTCTCCCTGACAGTGGTGTCTTCATTAACTGAAGTTCCCATTCCAAAGCAAGGGTAGCTTTGGCTTTGCATCTTTCATCTGCTTGGTAATGGGTGCTTGGTAATGATCTGTGGCATGGATCTAGGCTGACCTGAGGGCTGGCAGTGTGGACTTAGGGTCTCTTTGGGTGAGAACGGGATGCTTTGCCACCTCATGAGTCCCATGCCACTTGTGTCTCCATCTGGCACTACTTCGTGTGTTGGCACAAGAGCTGGAGAGCTTGGCTTTCCCAAGAGAGTCGGTTTAGTTTAATGAGCTTCAGTGTGGGACTATGGGGTTAGGGAGCCTTAAAAATTCAAAGCCCTGGCGCTCCTAGAAAAAGCACTTTTCTTGTAGAAAAGAGTGAATTTTCTACGGCAGCACTGTGCCGGGGACCAGCAGGGACCAAGGTTGTCTCCTTCCACACTCTTCTAAGATGTGACGCGTTCTCCTTGACTCCGCAGGAGTTCTCTTGGCATTCCTCCCGTGACGCGTGGCCTGCTGATGGTTTGCTCCTTACAGTTTCCTGTTTCTGATGTGGGGAAGCCTGGCCTCTTAATCACTTTCTCATTGCTGGGACACAACACTCGACAGTCATAACTTAAAGGAGGAGAGGTTTATTTTGGCTCATGTTTTTAGCCCGTAGTTGGCCGGCTCCAAGGCAGGAAGGCCTGGTGGAAGGGCCTGCGCAGAAGAAAGCTGCTCACATCAGGGCAGCCAGGAAGTAGAAAAACAAAGGAGGAGCCGGGAAGAGAGATACATCCTTTGGGTCACAACCACCGTGACCCACCTTCTGCCAGACCCTGCCTCCTAACAAGTCGGCTATATACCCCCCAAGTCCAGTGACCTTTCAGAAGCCCTGCCCGTGGGTGTTCGAGGCTTTGAGGGGCATTTTAGATCTAAACAAACCTGACCAAGGCTACTTTTTCAGTTTGGCCGGGAGGCGTCATGGGCGGTTTTCTTGGGAGGAACATGAGCAACACTGGTGGTAGTTCAAGCCAATTAAAAAGGAGAGAGGTTTCATCATAAAAACATAAAGCAAAATACACTATTTCGGTGTTTCTACCATCAAGAAATGTGAGTTCAGTAACAAATTGTTCCCTGATTTGCAAACTGTTAGATTCAGAGCTGACTTTTGAACTCTCTTTATTGTTCAGCTTAAAACTGAGACGTCTCTGGGGTGATGCTGGTCACCGCCTGAAAATTTGGTTTCTTCCTATCAGCTTAGTTGTGCCTAATGCAGTAGTACTCTAGGGATCTGCCAGCTTAGTAACTCTGCAAGTCTACCTTACTGCCTTTGTTTCCCACTCGCACCTTTCAGGTACTACAGTGCCAGCCCACAGGGCGATCCTGGTGGCCCGCTGTGAAGTGATGGCAGCCATGTTTAATGGGAATTACATGGAAGCAAAGAGTGTCCTGGTTCCAGTTTATGGTGTTTCCAAAGAGACTTTCTTGTCGTTTTTAGAATACCTATATACAGATTCCTGTTGCCCAGGTGAGCGATATTCTGTATAACACCTCACTGTTCTTTCTATTCTTGATGCCCATTTTGATGTCAATCAGAGGTCACATGGTATGTGCTAAGCAGTTGGAGGTAGTGTTGGGACAATAGGTTTTCAGTTTAAGTGGAAGGGCGATGATTGAGAGCCTCTTGTAGGCTCCCCGACTCTAGCATAAGTTCACACGCATTCACCGTTCACCGTCTAGCACCAAAATGTGATCCCATACATACCCCGAGACTGGGGGTGTTGGGCATACCCGGTGGCTGATTATAGAGAGCGGGGCAGAGGGCTTCTTGGAGCCCAAGGACCCTCAGGAGGAGGGTTGGATAACAGCTTTCGTGTCTGACTTCTGATCAAGGCATCTGAAGGTCTCTATATGCAGAGGTACCCTTGCTTCTTTCTGGCCAGACGATGTGGGATTTTTAAAGGATCCTTCTGCCTTCTAAAGTCAGATTGTTACTGTACTGACCTCTGAGGACTTTTGGACTTATTTCCAAATTCACTGACCAAAACTGTCTTTGACTAGGAACCAACCATCTGTTGAAGGTACAGGTTGGAACAGATCTTGCAAATTTCCTTTAGCTGAAGGCTTCCTGGAGAAACAGCAAAATCCCTTCAAGGGGCCTAAAGCCTTGTGATACAGCCTTGGAAAGCCCTTTCTTTCTGCTTCACCTGTCGGCCACCAGGAGGCTCTGGTCACAAACACAGCTAGACTGTGTCCCATGTAGCTTACTACCTAGTCCCAGGGCCTGAGACCTTGAGTACAAAACTTGGCCAGCACCCCAGCAAATACAAAAAGAAAACCCACATCTCAGACCACGCCGCTCTTCAATTCACTGCTTTAATATTTAGACTGGGAGGATTTCCCGCATGTGTTACTGAAATGAGTTTTGAACAAGCCATGAGCCCCCTAGAGAAAGGTTTTAGAAGTTCCAGAAAATAATATTTTTTTTAAACTGAATTCATTTTTTTGCTTAACAAAAACGAAAGCATTATTTCTTAGTGGAAATAAATGTAATCGTTTATTGTTTCAGTATTTGCAAATTTGTATATTAAGTAAAAATACAGATTTGAAATAATAGGGAAATATTTTTGGACCAGATTTGAAATAAGAGGAAATTTTTGTTTCTTAGTCGTCATCATTTCATTTGAATAATTAAACTTGTTTATTTTAGGTTTTATCTTGCTAATTAGGAAAAAGTGCTCAGGAAAGCAGTAAATATAGAACAAAACACTTTAAAAGTTGGTAAAAAGTGTAATAGGGAAGACTAATCAAAGTGAACGATCAAAGAGTTAAGCCAGATAGTAGAATACATGCATTGGGAAAGTTACAGAATGTTAGTTTGTTATATTATTTGCCATACACAGTATTCTTGGTTCCACCACTGTGAAAGAATGTAAGGAATTTAAAGACGGATAAGAAGGAGAATTAATGTAAGAGCAGACTTCTAGACAAGTATTAAAAGAAGAGAGAGGGAGAAAAATGTAGGTGGTTGCCAGAGGCTGGAAGGAAAGGGAAAGT
This sequence comes from Hystrix cristata, assembly GCA_004026905.1. Taxonomy (NCBI): domain Eukaryota; kingdom Metazoa; phylum Chordata; class Mammalia; order Rodentia; family Hystricidae; genus Hystrix; species Hystrix cristata. The sequence continues at coordinate 86,833 of PVJO010001731.1, forward strand.
GGAGAATTATTGTTTTAATGGGTATAGAGTTTCAGTTTAGCAAGATGAAAAAAAATGTTCTGGAGATGGCTGGCAGTGGTGGGTGCTCAGGAGAGTGAAGGTGCTTCACGACACTAAACTGTGAATTTTAAAATGATTAAAACAAAGTCAGACACAGTGGCACTAACTTGTAACCCCAAGCACTTTGGGAGAACCCTGTCTCAAAATAAAAAATAAAAGAGGCTGGAGTATAGCTCAGCGGTATAGTGTCCCTTGGTTTAATTCCTAATACTGAAAAAAAGAGATTAAAATGGTAAATTTCATGTTATATTTATTTTACCACAGTGAAAGCAAAACAAGAAAACAAGCCTGGGGATTAAACCCAAGAAAGAAAAATTGCAAGGCTTTAGCTCACAGAGAGATTTACCTGAGAGCTCTGGATTGGCTATTAAGGGTAATTACAGAGTTGCTTCTCTGGAGAATTACTTTAAAAAGAGGTTTTCTTCCGAGTGTAAAGGCTTAAATGGACCTTTGGAAAATGAGTCAAGGTGTAGACTGCTGCCTACGTTAAGGGTTGTCTTCGGTGTCTGGTCTACACTGGGTGGTTCCACCAGCGTGGTCGTGGGGGCTGCGTGTGTGCGCGCCTGCGTTCCGGCCCCACCGTCTGTCCTCTCTCATCTCCCCTCCTCCCAGCCGGCATTTTCCAGGCCATGTGCCTGCTCATCTGTGCTGAGATGTACCAGGTCTCCAGGCTGCAGCACATCTGCGAGCTGTTCATCATCACGCGCCTGCAGAGCATGCCGAGCAGGGAGCTGGCCTCCATGAACCTTGACATCGTCGACCTGCTCAAGAAGGCCAAGGTAGCTCGCGCGCCTCTGGGTCTCTTCATGTAAACAAATGATAAAAGTCTGTATTTCAGGAGGGAGGCAGGGGATTGTAAGTTGGCGCCCAGCCCGGGCAGTTTAGCAACTCAGTGAGAACCTATCTCAAAATTTAGAAAAATAAAATAAACAATGGCTGGAGATGTTACTCAGTACACAAGCCCCTGGGTGCAATCCTCCACACCAGAAAAATAAGATAAAAAGATATATATTAACGCTATTTATTAGTTTAGAAGTTTCATTAAATGTGGCTCCTGTATAAGTTTCTGCAGCTAATGTCAAAACCTTAGAGTTTTTGCTCGGTTCCCCTCTAAGGTGATAGAGGTGGAAGGTTTTCCCAGCAGTGGCCTTTAGCAGAGTCATTTGAGTGTGTGCTACACTGTGTCACATGAGCACTATAAGAAACAGAATTTATACTAAATTTCCCCGAGGGATCACATCTCGGGGTTCCTGAAAAGAAGATGGCAGGTGGTCCATGGATGTTGATGGACATGGCTAGCTTAAGCCGATTTACTTCTTTATTCACTCGTATCATGAACGTGGTTTGAAGTTCAAGTTGTATGTAGGAGATGAGGTTGTACTTCCTGCGAAATGTCTTTCATTGGTATATTTTACTGAATTAGGAATATAGTTTTAAAAAATTCAAGATTGAGAAATACTTCAGTATGTCATACTGGTTCTTCTAAGCATAGAATTGTTTTTTAAGAACTTAGAATATATAAAGAACTCAAACAACTAGACCACCTAAAACAAAAGACCCAATCAAGAAATGGCCAAGTGAAATAAACCAGATTTCTTCAGAAGAAGAAATGCAAATGACCAACAGATAGAAAAAATGTTCAACCTCTCTGGCCATTAGAGAAATGCAAATTAAAACAATGCTAAGATTCCATCTTACTTGAGAAAGAATGGCAATCATCAAAGACTCCAAAAATAACAAATGCTGACAAGGCTGGGTGAGAAAGGAGCCCTCCTACATTGTTTGTGGGAATGTAAACTAGTACAACCATTATGAAAATCAGTATGGAAATTCCTCAAAGGACTAAAATTAGAAATTACATATAACCCAGCTGTCCATCTAGGTCTTCTCTGAAGAGCTAAAGACATCGTACTATAGCCATATATGCATACCAATGTTTATAGCAGCATAATTCATTATAGCTAAATCCTGGAAGCAGCCAGTATACCTCTCGGCAGATGACTGGAAAAGAAAATGTGGTTTTGCTCTTTTTTTGATTGTTTTGAGGGAGGGTCTCACCTGTGTAGTTCAGGCTGGCCTTGAACTCACTGTGTAGCCAAGGCTGACCTCGAACTCAACATGATCCTCCTGCCTCAGTCTCCCAAGTGGTGGGATTACAGGTGTGTGCCACCATACCCTGCGAAAATGTTGTTTCTCTTCGTAATGGAATACTGCTCAGCTATAAAGAAGGACAAATTTGAGACATTTGTAGCAAAGTAGATGGATCTGGAAATTACATTGTTGTGTAACGAGAAATCAGACACGTGAGTTTAAATTCTGTATAGTATCTCTTATTTGAGTGGGGCTAAATACAAGCAAAGATTACAGTAAAGGATGAAAAGGAGGAGATGAGATAGATCTCTTACATATGGGAGGGGGGGTCTAAGAAAATGTGGGTGAGAGGAGAGGGGAAGGGGAACTAAGTAGAGTAAAGATATGCCATGTACAAGAATTTAAACTCAACGAACGGGAACGTTTTATGTCATAAACATGAGATAAGATTAATAATATCAACAATAGCAAAAAAATGGGGAAAGGGGATTTAGAGGAGGGAGGGAAGGGAAAAGGGATTAAAAAGGAAGACTCAAACTGTGTTATGCACATGTTCCCACTCCCCAAGGTGATTGTAAACTGCATGTACTGCGAACGTGTACTAATAAAAACCTGTGTTGCTGCTAATTTTAGGGAACAGATGGAGTTTACACTAATAGCGAGTGACCTTATCTACAAAAGCCCTAGAACATAGATCTGAAAAAGAACTGGGCCAGCTCTGTAAATAAACTGGGATTGCTGTGTTGAAATCTTCTCAGACCTTCGAGTGTGGCAGGACACGCTTCTAAGGCCCGCACTTTGGGAGGCTGAAGCAGGGTTGCGAGAGTCCCACTGCTCTTCCAAATTTAGTTCAAAAATTCTTTTTCGTTCTTTCTAGTGTTTTCATAACATTAGTTTATTTTCGATATGTTCTTTCACAAGGAGATGTGATCTGTCTCTTGCCAAGGGCTCATGATGATATATATCTTGAATCTTCTCAAAAATAAAATTCTGCAGTGAAGTGTGCTTTTGTAGCTAGCGGTTTGTCTCTGTGATTGCCTTTCTCTTTCAAAGTTTCACTCTTGGGTCATGTCCTGACCTTCCAGTGGGAGGTTATCTGCTCTGGGTTAATCATCTAACAGTGGCTAAGAGGCGGCTCCTCTTAACGTAGCTGCAGGGTCTTACTTTGTTCCTGGGAGATCGCATTCTTCTCCTGAAGGATGGGGAGGAAAGATTGTTCAAATATGGTGTGAGGTTAGATGAACTATAACAACCCTTCCAACTCAAAAATTCTGCTGTCATATACTGAAAATAAAGAATCTGTGAGTGTATATTTTAAATATTTCTACACCATGTAAATTTTTAAAAGCTCACATCTTTGAACTTCTTCCTTAAAATCTGAGATTATAACTCTTCAATTTACTATTACTCATTATGTAGTATTTTTGAATTTTCTGAAGAGGTGTACTTAGCCAAAATGATGTCCATCTAAGGATGACCGCATGAGCAGAAGGTGGTATATTCAGACCATGGAATGTTAGTGGACCTTGAAAAGGAAGGAATTTGATACATGCCACAACATGGATGACCCTTGGAAGACATTGTGTGAAGTGAAATAAGACAAAGAAGGACAAATGCTGAGTGATTCCACTTATTTAAGTGTTTAGTCAAAATTGTAGTGACAGAAAGTAGAATAGTGGTTACCACAGCCTGGGGGTAGGTAAGGAGTTATTGTTTAAAAGGTACAAAGTTTCCTTTTGGGGGCGATAGACTAGTTCTGGAAATGGACAGTGGTTCTGTTTGCACACTTGTATGCATTTACTGTGTCACTGAACTGTACACCTGTAGATTATGCCTGTTGCGCCACCATAATGATAGTAATAAAAAAGAACTATGCTCATAAACCAGGCTGCCTGCCAGCAAGTAACCGTAACCTGGGCTGAGGGCTAGATGCTGCAGCAACACCGAGTGGCATCAAGTTCTTGATGTCAGCCGCCAAGCTGATCTGAGTTTCCCTCTGTGGGCAGCTGTTGTAAGTCAGAGAAGAATCCTGCAGGAAGTCCAGCTCAGCATAGCATCAGGTCATGAAAGCAGCTATTCAGACATAACTTCCTCTTAGAAATACTGACACATGGCAGCCCACACCCTTAAACTGGTGATGTGTCCTCCTCAGAATACTTTCTGATTTGCTCCTCCAGTGAACCTGTGTATTAGGCCTTGCTCACCGTAATCTTCCTGGGCTACAGGTGTCATCAGTGCAGTCCATGGCCTAGATTGAAAATGTAAATGCAATCCTCAATATCCTCCAACAGGCTTGGTTAGCCAGGGGGCAGGCACGCCTCTGCTCAGACATTCAGCCTTGCAGCAGCCATAGCTTGTTATTTGCTGTTGTTTCAGCGTCTTTGTGAATACATTTATTAGAATTTATTGATAATGTTCCTGTTTCTTTCCTGCAGCTGTAATAGTTGGAAGGGTGCATTGTATTCACACATAAACATGGATACAAGTGCTCTGTGATTTCTGCCGGACCGTCGTCTCCATCTGGTCATCTCACTGACACTCATTGTGTGCACTGTTGTTTCCCTTTTCATTTTTCTTGCAGTTTCACCACTCTGATTGCCTTTCAACCTGGCTACTTCATTTCATTGCCACTAACTACCTCATCTTCAGTCAGAAGCCTGAATTTCAAGATCTTTCAGGTAGACTGTTAATTTTTACTTTGGAAAAAAAGAACTTGATGTTCTTTGTTCTTAGGTTTGAGATTATAATTTGTAAACAGTAGTTTTAACACAACAATGCTCACTTAACATTTCTTTTAAATTATTCAGTGTGGTGATTGAGGACACTTTAATGTATAGTCATTTGTGTTACATAAGCAGCTTGACCTGTCACACAAGACGTTGGCTAATAATTATTTAATAGCGCCCATTCAATTTTAAATGCATTTTTAAAAGGTAGATAAGGTGGCAAAAAAAGTCCTCAGGTGGCATTTGGTTTTGATAAGCGAGACTTTGGTTCTAACTAAATCAGAAGTAAAATTTAAACAGTAATTCTTAAATTTTATGATTGTTTATTATTTATAACATAAAATTTTATTGTAGTAGAGAGCTGTATTTATTAAGTGTATCTATTTTAGAAGTCTCTTATATTACTTTGGAATAATAACTTTTATTAATCGTGAAACTTTCTGTTCAGAAGTGTATGTACTGTGATTTGTAAAGTAAATGATAAAGATTAAAACCAACCGAAGTGTGAGATTCTCAGTATTGTATAAGCAGAAGGAAAATGAAAATAGAATAGCTGTCACAGTAGACAATCAGACTAATCAGACAGTTAGTTGCGCTTGTTATTACCTGGTCTAGACTCGAGGACGTTTGATCTAAAAAGACAAGAAAATGAAAGAATACCGAGTCACGTACTTTCAAACTCTGGATAAAGAAACCTCCAAGGAGATACAAAGGTCTTAGAGTTCTACATAAAATTTTACTAAGTAAAAAAGATTGTGCTGGTAAAAGATGGGAAAAATCTCCTCATCAGCTACTCATACAAAGATGGAAACCAGAGATCACACGGTCAGTTTTTGGCAGGTATAGTCAGCCGGTCCACAAACCTCGTTGTGCCTGTGGGAGCCCTTAACCTAGAGTTCAGCTCCTAAGATGGGTGTTACTAACTATATTTTCAAGAAAAATCAAAGTCCATTCATAAAGATAAGGCCTGCTTCTGCTTTCTGTCAATAGGGACATTCTTATAAAGTTATTCTTTAAGAAATTGATTAAAAATTAACCACTTTATTTTCATTTTACAGCCATTTTCATAGTGCTACCTTAGGTTACCTTCATTTGTAAAAGAAGAATATGATTATTTTCTACTTCTGTTTCGTATAGCCATATGACTTGTGGAGTACTGTTACACCCTCGGGGGAAAGATGCTCTGTCAATTCTTCGGGTTATTAATTTTGATTTTATTTCATGACTTGTGCAACCGCCTGTGAAGTATGGGGCGACCTGTTGCTGTAGTGAAAAGCAAGGCTGCCAGGAGCAGCGTGAGCAGGCGGAGCCAGGTGCGGAGGCTGCAGCAGCCGTGGCCTCTGTTGCTACGTGGCAGTCGGCATCCTCAGGGCTCTCTTCCACGGGGCCTGCCGTGCTCTGTGGTCTCCTGCAGAGGAAGAAGCACCTGGAGAAGGGGGAATTGAATCCTTGTAATCAGTGAATCAGGGTTTAGTGTAGCCTGTCAAGGCGTTTTATTTGCATCACATTTTAACATTCATATTTTAATGTAGTATGAGGTGTGATCAAAAATATGGGAAATGTTTAAATTTTAAAAAATAATTTTATTGTAATGAAAGACACATTGCTATTACTCCCCCTCAAAATACTTCCCCTCACTTTGAACACATTTGTCCCATTGCTCTTACCACTTTCTGAAGCAACTCTGAGAGTCCTCTTTCATTAGTGTCCTTAGTTGCGTTGTCGTGGCTGCCTCGATGTCCCAAATTGATGGACAGTGTTTCTCTTTCATAGTCATTTTGACTTCAGGATGAGCCAGAAGTCACAGGGTGCCAGATCTGGTGAATAGATGGATAAGGACACATTGTCACGTTTTTACAAGCCCGCCTTTCCCTTGGATGGATCGCACTGGGCAGCAGTATTCACTGTAATTAAAAAAAATAAAAGATTGTAACAAAATAATAAGAGATGAACCAGAGTTAGTATATTAGATCAGATTTTGTAAGAACACTCGCCAAAGAAGACGCTAGAACTGCTTCAGAAAGTGGCGAGGGTGACGGGGAGTATGTTTGGAAAAAAGGAAGTGTTTTGAGGGAGATTAATGGCAATGTATCTTTTACCGTAATAATTTTTTTAAAAAATTAAATATTTACAGTTCGGTCACTCCTTGTCTTAGTGTTTTAGAACTCTAGATTTCTAGCCTCTTTTGAGAAATGAGAAAACCTGATACTCTGAGGCCATCTTTCCACATAGCACCAGCTCAGTTAAATAGCTCATTCATAGATACTTAGATGCTAAATTCTGATGAAACCCCCAAAACACAGGAATAGGTTGCCGTTGATGTCTGTGGACTTCTTTTTCTCATAATTAGTTCAGTTTAGCTCAGAAGTGTATCATAAATTCTATGGTACAGAGGTTTGGTTTTGTTGTTTTTGCTGGCTGCTGGAGCTCATCCGAGATAACTTTATCTGAGGGATCATCTCATGGCACTTTCGCTTCCTAGTGAAACTTAGAGGACACGTTTCTCTGAGCAGCCTGGTTCTTTTCATCCAGGCCCCGCAGCCTGCAGTAAGGTCTCGTTCATCCAGATTCCAGTGGCTGAGGTTGAGCAGCAGATGGAGAGAACCTCAGTGTACACAGAAGGGAGGAACAAACTGATTGACCCGGCAGGATCCCAGAAGCCTTAGATGTTTGAGGTGCTGGGTGTTTCAGAAGCCCGGATGAGGCTTGGTGACGAGAACAGTGGAATTAGTTGAATATTGATCAAGAAGCTTTTACTGCACGCTCCACACACACACAGGCAGGTGGTTCCCCATCTTTGCAGGAGATGGGTGTTTATTTCCGGAGAAATTCAAGCATACAAAGCTTGCAGAATCATGAACTTTGGGTCTAGCTGAGATCAGGGGTGAGGAGCTGGACTCAACTTGGTATTATGTGTAAGTGTGTACGTTGCGCCAGCCTCCTCACTTGGTATTTGCCAGCCTGGCTCCATGAAGTGGAACCATCCTTCTCTGGCCTCAGAGAAAGAATGCGCCAGTGTAATCTTTTGGGTATGTGAATCTGCGCGGTCACGCTATGGCAGATTCCATCCCTGCCCCAAGGGATTCCAAGCAGCTTCTAGTGTATCACTCTTAACTATGAGAAGACCACTGAGCATCAACAGATACCAAAAATGGAACAGTAAATACGAGCAGAAAAAAAATGAACTTAGAGGAGCATAGATTAGGAGGGTGAGTTTTTTATTTTTTGTTTTGTTTTGTTTTCTTAAATCAGAGGCTCAATCTAGAAGGAGCACTGTGTAACAGAAGTTCACACAGAAAAACAACGGGAGGGAATTTATCAAAGAAGTAATATAAGGAAATTATCACAGTCTGGAGAACCCAAGTCAACACATTGAAAGGATTTGCTAAGTGTTCAGCTAAGTGAATGTACAAGGTACATTGGTACATGTATGAATACTAAGTATAAACAGAAAGATCTAAATTTCCAGGATTTTAAAACACACACACACACACACACACACACACACACACCCCCATTCAGGACTAGGAATCTAAATGGCAACCAAGTTCTTGACCTTGGGAACTAGAAGGCAGTGGAGTCCTGTCTTCAACATTTTAAGGGGAGTTTTCAACCTGGAATTTTATACCAAACTAAATTATAAATCACGTGTGAGGATAAACAGAGACATTTAATCACAAACAAGATCTCAAGAATACTTTTCAGACCCCCCCCCCCGCTTCAGGAAGCTAACAGAGGTGGCGCTTCCCCAGATCTAAGGAATAAGGAATAATGTGGAGGACCTCAAGTTCAGGAGTGGGAGCGGCCGGCACAGAAGCTCGCAGCGAGCCTGGAGAGCCGGCAGGTGTGGGGCCATGAGGAGAAAGCGGCAGCAGTCTCCACAGGATGCTGGGGATTTAGCTCAGTGGTTAGAGTGTTTGCCTTACAAGAGCAAGGCCCTGAGTTGGATACCCAGGACCAAAAAAAGAAAAAAAAACAACAAAAGAAGCATCCACAGGATGGGAAGGTTCCTGACCGCCATGCTGGGTGGAAGTACAATCATGCAGACTTTACAGAGTTTGGAAGGATGAGTTAGCTACAGAGAAATCTGAACAGAGAAAAATGAATCTGTTGTCTCCAAGAAAAACTATGAAGTTTTATTGGAAAAGAAAGGAAAATAATAAACTACTATTTGATGGAGCACTGGACAAGATATGTGTAATTGTAAATCACGTAATAGCATAAATCCTGATGACTGATTTAACTAAAATTGGATTAAAGGATTCTGGAACCCTTCAGGGAAGGGTAGAGGTGTGGAACAGAGCTTGGATTTTATCTATCACATAGAAAATCGGTTAATATCTTAAATCGATCTAAAATAAGTATGTTCAGTTAACATTCTTTTTCTTCAAATTTTAGTGGAAGAACGCAGTTTTGTTGAAAAGCACAGATGGCCATCAAACTTGTACTTGAAGCAGCTTGCAGAATACAGGAAGTATATTCATTCTCGGAAATGTCGTTGCTTAGTGATGTGACCTGGGGCTTTTATATACACACGTTTTCCTTGTGATGAAGAATGGGATATTGCTGGATTCCAGTGAAATTCTTAGGACTGAATGCCAGAATGGGTGTTAAAAACAATCAGCTTAATGTGTTTATTAGTTCTCTTTGAAAAACCTACGACTCTATTCTTAAAAGGGAACAAAATATAGCAGACTAAAACTGAGGCTTTACTCTAGAATATAAAACTATTGTACAACTACATTTTCCCTTTAAGATGTTCTGTTGCTTTGGTGACCCTTCCCTGTTAAGAAATGCTTAAATGTTTTTAAAACTCAATTAGGATTAATACAGAAATCCATCATCTCTGATTAGTTGCTGTATTAAGATAAGGGGCATTGAAGGACCCTGCATAACTATTTCTACAAGGAGAAATTTAGGGGAAGAGACTCACCTGTCCAACATGAAATTTTTGAAGTGAAAATTAGAGATTTTAAAAATGTCATGCTGCTGAATTCCAGACTGGTGACAATGTTCGAATGAACATCGTGAACAAACTGTTTCCTCCAGACACGCCAGCTGGATGGTCTTGCCTTCTCCCTGGGATCTGACCGGGCAGGAGACGCCCACAGTGCTGGCTTTTCCGTGTCACACGGGCTCTGCGCTGGGGAGGGCGCCGCACTTGCTTCAGTGCTCTGCTGAGGCTGTCGTGAAATTCTTCATAGTGTTGGCAGAAGGGCCCTGTGTCTTCCCTTTGCGCTGGACCCTTACAATTACGTGTATTTCCTGCGTTTCCCTGCTCGAACATCATTCTCTCTGGAAAAGAGGCACGGGTGTCGAGGGAATCTAGGGCAGCTTGTGGGGGGAAGAGGGACAACAGGGCTTCCTGCTCTTGGGGTGTGTGCTCCAAGCAGGGTCTCTGCTGCCGCTTCCCTTGGTGCGTGAGAGTCGCCTTCTGCTAGATTAGCTTTAGAACCCAGTCCTGGCTCTGCTGCCGATGAACAAATACTTTCTGATTGTTCTGTAAGACCGGGGTGTTGGTGAGAGTGACTGCCTGGCCTGATTTTAGTACACATTTACAAAGAAGCTCACAGGAAGACGCATTCTGAAGAACTTGCTCTGGGGGCTCAGTAATGTTTTCCAGTGTGTCTGCTGAGATCAGGATGCCCGTGGCTGGAATTGTTGGAATTCGTTTCAAGGGCTGCAAGGCTATTTGATGTGGAGCAGCTCGAGTCTTGTCCTTTAAGGTTACTGAGTAAGTTAAAGAAAGGACATAAATCAAAGACTTGTAATATCTAGAAGAGTTGGTGATGGGATAGATGACAGAATTAGTTTCTCTCATACCGCATGTATACAGAAATGATTATATCAGAAGCTCACAAGCCTGAAGATAGAAAGCAGATTACTTAGTATTTATTGTTCACACCATTATCACCTATAATTTAATATTGAAATATATTTTTCTTCTAAATCCCAGTGACTTTAGAATGCACATCATTTTTCCAACTTTTCAAATGTTTGATTGGACAGTCTTATACTCTAGTATTAGGATTCCATGCAATTAACCCTTGTATGTGGTCTGACACCATCAGAGTAAAGAGGAACAAGTTCCATATAAACATATTCCAGGAAACCTGCTTTCAGTTGGACTGCGTCAGTGAGGATGACTAGGAAGCATTTTGTATTTTTTTTGTATTTTAATCACCTAAGTAATTGGATATTAGCAAATCCCTTTTGGCTAGGATTAGCATTGTAAAGAATAGATACTATAGCAAATTTCTAGAAATTCATTCACATTCATGAACTTTTAAATGCAGTGACAGCCTTTTGTTCTTCATAAGCACATTCTTATCTTGGTATTAATTATAGCATTTAAAATTATAAAATGGAAAAATACAAGTTGCAAAACAAATTAAGATATTTTATTGATGATATTATTTAATATTTAAATAGGTGGTAGCTAGTTCTTTTGGGCTGTTTGGCCTGAGTGGGAACTGTGCTTGGAAGCTGGTACTCCTGGGTGTTGCTATCTACTTTTTATTTTGAAACTTGTTTACTGCCTGTTTGAGTGACTCAGCTGGATGCCTCAATTCTCCAGAGTTAATCAAAATATAATCAAATTAGTTTTAAAATTCATTCAATGTAGACTCCTCAGTACCTTTGTATTCACTCATTTTAAAATAACAAGAAATGTTAAAGACCTACAACCTATCTTGGAGAAATGAGTGTTGGTTTCAAGATTTTTCAATTGAACAATTATTTCTAGGTGGGTGTATGCTTTTTGCTGATCTTTGCTTCAATATATTTCCCAGTCATTTCAATTTGAGGAGATTCTGTATATTCTAACTAAGGCCTTTTCTTTCTGGGCCAAGTTTTCATGCTGTTTAACCCTTTGTATACTTCCGGCTACTCTGTTCCTGTTACAGGAACCTATGTTTATAATAATGAACTTTCCATGTTTGACTGACATTCACCCCATCCACGCCATCATGGTGGCTTCACATTGGGTGGTAGCAGAAGATGGGAGAATTGGATAGATTGTATTTGCACAAGAGCTAAACTTTCCAACTATAATTTTACAAACACTACACTGCTCTAGCTAGCTGGACACAAATGTCTTCAAAGAATATTTTATTTAAAGCATCTGTTTAATTCAATCTTTAATAATTCTGCAAAGAAGGGTATGTGTGTATTTTAATACAGCCTGACCTGAATTTATATGTTTTTAGCTTTAGTATTTAACATTTCGTAACAAATAAACTTTTTTAAAAACAAGTTTGACAAAGTATCCTATGGTTATTTTACTTGGATGTTGAATTGCTGAAATGATCGTGAGACTACCTGGGGTTTCTAAGGCGTAATCATGTCTCAGGATAATTTCCATAACATATTTGGAATGTTGCTGATAGTATAGATGACTCATGTATGCGTGATGAGATTTTTTAAAAAATTTAACATTACTTTTAATAACTGGTTAAAGAATAAAAGAATTTCTCTTAGCGAGGTGATGACTTTTATTTAGAAACATGTTTTGCCTAACAAGTTTTGCTAAGCCCTCTGTGTACATGAATGCTGGTGGGGCCCAAGAATTTGTGAGCAGAGGAACAAGAATTTGGTGCTTCCCAGGCCGAGGATCCTGGCAGGAGGCAGGGAGAGAGCAAGGCAGCTCTTAAGAGGATGTGTTGGGCACCACATGGCACAGTGATCTCCCAAAGACTCTCAAGTTGTCTGGAATGCCCACTCCCTTCGCTGGGGGCTCTGCAGTTGTTATGGTGTTACACTGCCAACACAAATCCAATCTTTCCCGAAGACCCTCATTTCCATCTGTGGAAGAGCTCCCACCATCCTCATGGCCAGCAAAGCTCTTCATAAACCAGCTTTGTCTTTTCAGCGGGGTCCCTCTTGGAAGCAGAAAAGGTGCCCCCGTCTTGACACGGGCTGTCACTTCAGTTGTCTGTGTACCTGCACACCTTGGTCTTCCACTTCTATTTCCCTTTCTGTGACTCTCCCATGAAGAGGTAATGAGCTCTGCATGTCTCTCCCTCGCTCTTCGTTATGGCGCTCACAGCCTTTCTGGTACAGCTGTATTGATAATCTCTACTTGGCTCTTGCTTGAGGGCAGGCTCTTCCCTTGATTTGTCTTCTTAACCCTCCATCAAGCAGAGGGCTGGAATAACTGTGTCGTCTGAAGAGTCTAGGTTACCTCTGCTGGAACAATGATCCACAAGCTTGCAAATGAAAGAAAAAAGCACGCTGACACTTAAAGATTTGTTTGTCCCGGGTCTGGAGTAGGTAGAGTCAGCTGGAATGTGGGGCCAGGGTCTTCAGGGTGGCCAGCTGTCTGTTGAGTTGAACATAGAGAATGCAAAGTAAGTAATGGGCTACTCGAGGGTGTAGGACATGGACAAAGGACCCTAGGGGACACGTCTGCCCTGGAGTGTGGACTGTAGGCCGGGCAGAGAGATGGGATGAGAAGACTTGGAGAAGAAAGACCTTTTACCCTGTTTGCCCTTCCCCCATGCCCTACATTCCCCATGGTACTCACATTTACTCTCTTAGCTTCTTGTGTGTCTTTATAGTGTTCATGTATGTGACTACAAGCAAGTGAGAATTTTCACATCCCTCGTGCAGTGGACAATATAATGGCTTCCCCAAATATGTTCACATCCTTATTCCTAGAACCTGTGAATATGTTACCTTTCATGGCAAAAGGGACCTTGCTGTTGTGATTAAGGGTCTCGGCAGCTTATTTATTCTGCGTGAGTCTGTTGGCATCGCAGGCCCTCAGCAGGAAGCAGTAGCATGCGAGCTGGGGAGAAGGCGATGTGATGATGGCAAGAGATTCGAAGGTGAGACCCACTGATAAAGACTGAGGAAGAGGTCAGGAGCTAGAGGATAAGGGTGGGGTGGACGCTGGCCTGAGCGAGGGATGGCTTTTCCCGAGAGACTGCATAAAGAACCACGCCGCCGACACCTGGACTTAGCCCATTCCATCTGATTTTTTAAACTTGTGACCTCCAGAACTGTAAAAAAATAATAATAATATAATTGCTTGTAAGGCACTAAGTGTGGAATCTCGCTGCAGCGGCTGGTCTGTCTGGTAAACAGCTGGCTGAGTGACGCTGTGAGAGGCCTCGGTGTGTCCAACAGCATTTCTTTGAACCAGTTGCTCTAGCAGTCATCGGAATCACCCGGAGGCCTTGGTCGCGGTGCTCTGGTTCTGTGCCTGCGGTGGGGAACGTGTGGTAAGTTCTCAGGCGATGCTGCCGCCATGGGCCACAGAGCGCGCCTTAGGAGGCCCCGGGTCAGCTCCTGCTCGGCCAGGCGCTCTGGCCCAGCTGTGGACTCGCCCTTCCAATCCACCAGCTTGACCTTTGCCCTCCAGGCCCAGCCCCTCCCTTTCTCCAGGACTGCTCTTTCTAGCTGTCACTGTACACCTGTTTCTGATTTTACTTCACAAGCAGTTGATCGAAAGACAAGCAACAAATTGCCTCTGAAACAATAAACATTTTTGTGTAGAGTAACTACACATCAAAATCACTGAGAGGCCACCAGCCAGGACCCCTGATTATAGATGGGAAAGCCGACAGCAGTGCTACAATGCCCTGGTGAGGTTAAAATGCTTTCCTCAAGTAGAAAGCAGAAGCTAAGTGAGCTTCTAGTCAGCTGTGCCTGTGTGGTAATCCCAGCACTCAGGAGGCTGAGGCAGGAGGATTGAGAGTTCAAGGCCATCCTGGGCTACCTATTTCAAAGCCAGCCTGGACTATGTAGTAAGAATTTTATCTCAAAAACAGAAGTTCATGTAAACAAATCAATAGGTGACTTATCTGCATGAGTATTTTCCTAAGCCTCAATCACCACCCCCACCACCATCAATAACAACAAAATTTCTTCTTTATAACCCTCATAATTTCTAATGAGTATGGCAAGAAAAGCTGGTCTCGTGTGAAGCCTTGTGTTGGTAGGCAGGCAGCAAGTGTTCCTAAGTACTGTGGGCTGCCAGCCTACTTGCCCCTGTGTCTTACTGTGAGCATCTTCTAGTAATGTTTCTGTAACGTAATAAGAAATGTGTGTTGGGTGTAATGGAACACAGCTAATGGAGAGCGCGGCAGAATTACTTGTCTCCAGCTTGACAAAGTTACCTCTTCTGGACCAGGTGCCCCATTTCTGCTTAGTGTCCAGGAAATTGGACCAGAGGGTTTGGGCCCTATAGAGGGGCACAGGGGACACCGATGTCGAGGGCAGGACAAAGCTCCACCCGTGTCTTAGTCACTTTTCTCCTCACTGAGACACACACCCAACACCTACAATTCAGAGAGGGGAGGTTTGTTTCGGCTCAGGTTTTTAGTCACACAGCCTGGCTCCAAGGCAGGAAGGATGGTAGAGGGGCATGGTGACCAGAAGCAGAGCACACAGGGTGGAGCCAGGATGGAGAGAAGCCCTTCCAGGCCACGCCCCCTGCATCCACCTCTGCTGACCAGGCCCGGGACCCAGTGACCTTTCAAAAGCTCCACCTGGGAGCACATGAAACTTTGGAGGATGTCTAGATATAATGCATAACGATCCTTAGGGGTGCCATGGGCCAAGCCTTCAGCAAAGGGAAGTGTAGAAGGGCAAAAAGAGCCATGAGAGACAGGCCAGGAATAACTGAGGGAGACCTGGGTGCCTGAGTCCTGATGGCAGAGGTATTTGTATTAACTCTGTAGTGTGGTGAGGCCCGAGGAGGACAAGTACCAATTATTATTTCACCATTACCATTTATTGTGTTCTTACTAAGTACCAGACATGTTGTATGTACTCCTTCTTTTGGAAGAGAGAATTTGCCAGTCTCCTGTTGCAGTAGTTGAGCACGTGGGTGATAAAGCCAGATTGTCCAGGTGGATTCAGATGCCAAAAGTGGCCTTTCTCTGGACTTTGTTTGTTTTTAGAATAGGGCTAACAAACATACCAATCTCATATCATCGGGAGGAGTGAAAGTACTAAAGTCAGTGCCTTGTGCACACTTGGCACTCTGTGTCACTGCCAACACTATTATTGTATTCATTCCCTCTCCCATAAGCCTCTGAGCCAGGGCTGTCCCTGTCCCCATTCCATACCAAGGACAGTGAGTTATGGCGCACGGCCACATAGTGTAGTTAAAAAGCAGCAGAGCTGGGAAGAACGCAGACCTGACTCGGAGCCCTCATGCCCGACTGCTAGCAAACAGTACCTGCAATAGTCTAGGACAAGTGTACAGTCCTCAGCCAGCCCCGAAGTTGGTGCTGTCCTTTAATGGTCTTGCCATCCCACTGTCCTGGAATGCAAAGAAGACGACTAGAGACTGGGCATGTCACTGGGAGACACTCTGAGTGTACTCGCAAGGCTGACTTTAAGATCAAGGGTCATGAAGGTCATTCCCTCTCCCCACTTCCATTCCACTTGTCCATTAGGAAACTATTTCCAAGTCTAATCTGGTTATGATTTTTGTATGTTAGGACTGGCTAAGAGGCCAAAATTGTGGCTAGTATTTGAAGTAAGTAATCCAAAATGAATAATAGAAAAAACAACAGTCACTCCTCAGTATTTGCGAAGATTGTTTCCAGGATCCCCAGTCCTCGGGATAGCAAAACCCACTGATATTCAAGTCCCTTATATAAAATGACATGTTATTTGCACGTAGTTATTCATATCCTCCCATATTCTTTAAATCCTCTCTAGATTGCTTAAGACAGTGTGAATACTATGTAAATAGCTGTTATGTTAAATTATTTGAGGAATAATAACAAGAAAAAATCTGCATGTTCATTACAAATAAGTTGTTTTTCAATATTTTTGACCCATAGGTGGTATAATCCGTGATTCAGAACCCGCATATGCAGAGGGCTGATTGTATCCTGCATAAAGTGTCAGAGAAGCGGGGCTGTTACCACAACAAATATTAAAAAATTGTAGAAGCAGCTTTAGAACTGGGTAGTGGATAGAGGCCGAAATAGTTTTGAAATGAATGCTGGGAGCAGCCTGCGTTGTCCTGACTGGAGCCAGAAGGGCGATTCTGATGAATGTGTTCCTGCCTAGCATGAGCGCTTGCTTTAGTAGAAATAAAAATCGAAACTAAAGCACAAATGTACATAAAAAGGCTTTAATTGGAAATTTAGAGGGAAGATAGAGAAGGACTCCCACTTGGGTAGCTGGAGGAGGCACACTCTGATGAAGGGGTTCAGTTGGGCTCACCCACAAAAATGAGAAGCCGTCTTTCAGGAATTAGTGGTGGGCTAAGGTCCAGTTGATCATTATCACAGTCCTGGTGTCATAGTTCTGGAATCTTATGGGTGAGGGATGGTTTCATTCCAAGGAAAAGAGTGTTTCTGTTTGTGGTGATCTGCCATGTGGGACTCCACCTTTCCTGGAATCCAGGTAATCACAGGTTTAGGCAAATGTCTAGAGCCTTCTGTGTCTAGCTGAATAGACCCAGAATAGCAAAAGCTATTTTGGGCAACAAGAACAAAGCAAGAGGCATAGCAAAACATGACTTCAAGCTATACCACAAAGCAATAGTGATAAAAAACGGCATGGCACTAGGAGAGGAAAAAAAGAGAGAGACATGGATCAGTGGAACAGAACTGAGGATACAGAAATTCCCCAGACACATTCAGCTATTTGATCTTTGACAAAGGGGCCAAAAGCATATGTTGGGGAAAAGATAGCCTATTCAACAAGTAGTGCTGGCAAAACTGGTTATCTGTTTCCAGAAGACTGAAACTAGGCCTTTATGTTTCATCATATACTAAATTAAAATCAAAATGGATCAAAGATCTACACATTAGAAACATTAAACCTACTGGAAGATAAAATAGGTAAAACACTTGAAGACATCGGTGTAGGAAAGGATTTTCTAAACAGAATCTCAATTGCACAATAACAGCAAGAATCAAAAATTGGATTATATCAAACTAAAAAGCTTCTATACAGCAAAAGATTCAATTAGTAGAGACAATGGGAAAAAATTTTTCCAGCTACTCATCAGACAGAGAGGACTAATATCTAGAATATACAAAGAACTCACAAAAATTAAATCACCTAAAGTGAAAGACCCAGTCAAGAAATGGGCTAGAGAAATGAACAGACACTTCACAGAGGAGGAAATACAAATGATCAGCAAATATACAAAAAATTTTCAACATCTCTGGCCATTAGAGAAATGCAAATTAAAATGACAGTAAGATTCCATCTTACTCCAGAAAGAATGGCCATCATTAAGAAATCAAACAATAGCAAATGCTGGTGAGGCTGTGGTGAAAAAGGAACCTTCCTGCATTGTGGGTGGGAATGCAGACATTATGGAAATGAGTATGGCGATATCTCAAAGAGCTGAAATCAGAAATTCCTTATGACCCAGCTATCCCCCTGCTAGATATCTTCCTGGAAGAGCTTAAGGCATCATAATACAGCAAAACTGCCATACCAATATTTATAAGCAGCACAATTTGTAATAGCTAAATCCTGGATGCAGCCTGTGTGCCTTTCAGCAGATGATTGGATAAAGGAAATGTGGTATCTATAGATCATGGAACACTACTCGGCTATAAAGAATGACAAATTTGAGATATTGGTAGGAAAATGGGTATACCCGGAAAATACAATGTTGAGTGCAATAAACCAGACACACAAGCTTAAATCCATATGGTATCTTTCATTTGAGTGAGGCAGAAACAAAGGAAGAGAATAATGATGGACAGAGGGGGACAAGGGATGGATCTCTAGCAATAGGAAAATGGTCTAAGGGAAGAAGGGCGAGGGATGAGGACGAGGGGAAAGGGAAATGGGTAGTATGAAGATATGCCATATACAAGGACCTAATAGCCTCAATTAATGTTAATATTATATGCCATAACATGAGCTCTGATTAATAACATCAGTAATAATGAAAATTGGGATGGGGAATTAGAGGAGGAGGGAGAGAGGGGGAGGGAAGGGGAAGGGGATAAAAAAAGGAACAAACTATGGTATGTACATGTAACCACTCCCCAAGATGATTGTAAACTATATGAACTGCAAACATGTACTAATACAATAAAATATTAAACATTGTCAAAAGATCCCTTTTCCTCATCCTTGGGCAGCTGTGAGCCTTTTCATAGGCCCACTCTTACCCTGTAGGACGGACCTATTTTCCACCTCCAGTAAACGTGCACCTTCCCAGCCTTTTCTGTGTGTCTTGTCCAATTATTTGTTTGGAACACTGAGAACCTGGAAAGAAGCCCCACAGGACCTTTTATCCAGTAACACTGATAATGTTCAGCTGGTGGTAATTCTGCAGACTCAGGGTGCATAATCAGTGGGGTCTCTGTCTCGACGGTAGCCAGTCTACTGGGGACTTGGGCAGAAATTCGTCAGAAGGGTGGAGCCACTCCAAGAGAAGCCTTTAACTGTGGGGTGCGGGCTGCTGCAGAGACCCCAGAAATCAAGACTTACCAGACAGTGCACAACTCCAGCTGGTGAGAGCTTCGGGCGTGAGACCCCCAACCGCGAAAGCTGTGGCCTGACTTGTGCCAAGCAGAGCCCAGGCCAGCGGCCCAACCCCAGCCCAGTGTGCCCAGAAGGCGGACTAGGAGTGAAGGAAGATCAATGGAGAGCTTACGGTAATGTTTTTCCCTGTTGGATTTTGGGTTTACTTGGTTCCTTTCCTTACCGCATTCTCCCCTTCGGAAAGGAGTATCCTAGGCCTGTCCCACTGTATTTTAAAAGTGGATAAGTTGCTTTGATGTCAGAGACTTATAGCTGGAGGTAATTCGCCTCAGGATGAAATGTGCTTTGAGTCTCGCCGAGATTTGATCCAAACGAGACTCTGGACTTTGCCATGTGCCAGTATTGTGTAGCTCAGCATTTCCTGACCTTGTTTGAGCATCGATCCTCTTTTCTCATGAAATATTTATTAACTTTTCACGAAACCAGTGTTCTCAGGAACCTACTCTGGGAAACGCGGAGCTGAGAGACAGTTCACTCTGGAGAAGTAGCTATTCATTCACCTTTCGGTTTTGTGGCTCCGGGCCCAGAGGCCCGGGGAGGTCTACCAAGTGCCTCAGTGGGCCAGGAGACTCAGATCCCTTAACTGAAAGGCAGCAAGGCTATAAGTGTGTGTTCCTGGAAGTCTTCTGGGTTCAAATCTTGCCTCTGTTGATAGACCTTGGCAACTTATTTAACCTTCCTGGACCTCAGTTTCCCCATTTATAAAATGGAAATGGTCATAGCAGTTGGCTTGCAGGGCTGCCATGAGATCCTATGAGTGAAAAGATACATAACATTTAGAATGTCCTTGGCACATTGTGAGTTCCTGACAGCTGGGCAGCCAGGTCTCTCTATGTTGTCCACCACCAACACGTGTGGGCCCTTCTATTTATTATATTTCAGCCAATGGGGAAACTACATAAACCCTTTAAAATGCCTAGGAATCCCTGCCCAGGACCCGCTAACATTGACGCTGGTAAGCGTTAACCATCATTTGAGACTACTGCATGCTGCAGCTATTTGCTAGAGTCTGCTTAAGTAGAAAGCTGAGAAGCAAGAATGTTAGCCGCCTCTGGCACAGAGGAGTAATGCCCTGGCCAGCGTTAAGAAGGGCATGGCCAGCTCTCTGCATGTGCCGCTGTGCTTTAGCTATCAACTGAGGAGACAGTCAGAAGATACCAGGAGGCTGGGATGGTTTTTTAAAAAATAAATTAAATATTTTGAATAGATCCTTTAAGTGAGTTTATATTTTATTCCCTACTGCTGCTGCCACACAGAAAATAAATCAGGAAAAACTTGTAGTGGGGTAAATCCATTACTTACCTTTATTAAAATATTGGGAAAAAACAGATGCAATAAAAAGAATGTAGAATAAGCTTTTTATACAATTGTGGAACATAGGAATGCATATGTGTGTTCTCTGACACTCCCAGTATCCCCAACGTCACCGTGCCACCAGGTTCTGCAGCTTGCAGACTGATCTCCTGTAGTCAAAGGAAAACCAGCAGAGAAAACTTGAGTCCTCCTACTAAACATCACGCATGTTAGTGAGGAACACTTACCCTCTTCTCTCCTCGAATCTGTGTACTGGGGAGATTTCTCTTTGCAGGTCGTTTCAGGGAGTACCCTTTGCTCCTTCCCACATTTGGAGGAGCAGGAGGAGGAGATGCCTCGGGTTAGACTGACAGTTTACCAGTCATCGGGCCGCACGTTAACCAGAGAGGTAGGGGCACGGTCCTCTGCTCCCCTTCCCCAGAGCAGATCCTTTGGTTCCCATTTGACACCTCTGGCTAGAGCCCAGAGCAGTCTGTGTTAAAGATCATCCGTACCAAGTTTTCCAGGCTGCCTTGGAAGAACGACCGTGAGAGGCAGTGTGCCTTGTAAGTAACTTCACTCCTACCTGTGAGGTATTCCAAGTCTCACAGGCTCGCGGACGAAGGCTCGGTGGCGGGTGTCCAAAGCTAATCCAGAGAAAGGAGTCCCAGTGGGCAAGGTCACCAGGTATAAAGCCCCAAGGCCCAAGTCTGCACCTCCATCGGCTCGCCTAGTCCCCCTTCTTTTCTGATCCCCCTTCAGACCTCCACAGCTCACCAGAAAAGTTGCCCGGGTCAGGGAAATAGAAACCTGTGCATAAATATAGACCCATATTTAAATATCGGTGGCACTTACAGGGACCAGGCTGGACTTCTTTTTCACCAAGGAGCAAAATTAAATTTGGCCCCTTCAGATTGCTTTAAATAAGAAATGCAAGGAAATGAATTTAGGTAAACTATCTCAAGAACCTAGTTCTTGAAAATATTGTCCAGGCTGAAAAATGATATGATGGAGAAGTAAATTAAGTAATTTCCCAAATTACTTAATTTCAACCACATGTCAAATCCTGGCTTCCTCATATTCCCCTGGGGATTTACATAGTGTGGCCTGGGACACTGTTGGCTCCTGCAGGGCCATCTTTGGACAGCTGCGGACTGGGAGGAGTGGCTGTCAGGGGTCCAGGATGAGGAGCCAGGCTGGAAGCAGCCGGAGAAAGCAGCTGGGATGAGACATTTGCAGGAGGGTGAAGCGCTTGCCTTCTTAAGTAATGGCCAAGAGGAGAGCTGTTTTTGCTAGGTTATTTTTGTTGCTTTCTTCTGCCTGCTCCTTGTGCCAACCTTTCTTGCTCTTTGGATGATAGTCCTTTCTGTCCTTGTGTATCTCACAGAATTACTCAGCAGGAAGCCAGACAGAAAACAGGATGTGACCTAAGAGTCTGTGCCCCGGCCGGGAAGCTGCCAAGTCCCTCGCCCTGCACGGCAGACAGGACCCTGGCAAGGAAGCCCAGCCGCTCTGCCATGACACTGCAGAAAATGCGTGGCTCAGAAGAAATGTCGTCCAGGAACTGAGAGCTGGGGATCACCCACACCCGCCTCCGGTCAGTCATGCACTCAGCAGATGCGCATCCAGGGCCCACTCTGCCGGGTCCCTCCTCAACCCTGCAGGCGGACCAACGATCATAAGGAGCATGAATCCCTGGCCCGAGCGGCTTACAGCCTAGTGTGGAGAGAGGAAGGAAACAAGTAACAAATCATACCATCTAGAGTGCTAACTGTGACAGAGGAAAATGAAGCAAGGAGAAGGACGGGCAGTGCCAGTGAGAACGAGGGCAGAGTGATACATCATGGACCTGGGAAGGTTTGACCAGACTCTAACCAGGGTGCAGCCCGTTCACTGACAAGCCTAATCAAGGCACACAGAGGTCTTCCAACCAGGTTTCTTAGTGCCTTATTCTTTTTTGAGCCAGGCCTCCTTGTCAGGTTAACCTCTCATACCTGGGAAATCCTGCTGGAAATCCTCCTGCCTCAGCTTACCTTTGTGTTTTTCTGAATCCAGCTGGACATCAGATGATTGGCTACAGCATAACCCGACCAGAGCTGTGATGTGCCTAATGCTGGGTGCTTCTGGATTACAGAAAGGGGAGCAGTGACCTTTTCAGTCAAAAGGCAGGGACGGGAAAGGGAAGCTAGGGGAAAAGAGTCTGTACATCAGGCCTTGAATCAGAAGGAATGTGAAAGTAGAACAAAGAAGAAGGGGGCATCAGGAGGAATGCAAGGAGCAAGGGCACAGAAGTGTGACAAAGTGCAGGTAAGGGGTCCTGACCGGGCTGGGCTGTGCCTCATCTCCAGAGATGGCACTCAGAGTGTCATGCGGTGTGGAACCTGCACAATTAGCATAGCAATCTAGGTTGGAGCGAGTGACCAGGGCCCACAGCGGGGAGAAAACTCAGAAATGTAACAGTATTATGTGAATAATGGAAAATGGGATATAAAATGAAAAAGATGATTATTGAACCCTAAACATTATTTGGTAGCTAGTGCTGACATACTTGTCATTTCACTAGGAAATTTAGAAATCACATCAACCATTTGTATTTAAACAGTGGCAACACATGTCTTTAATTATAATGACAGGGACAAACACAAATAAGGCTTTCAGGCAGTACATTTCACATTAACATTAGTCCTTAAAGTCTTCAGAATGTGGAACAAAACTAGATATAAACCACAAAGTCATCTCTATATACTACTTTATTAGAAAAAAATTAACTGTCCTCACTAGAGACCACAGAATGAAATTAATCTTTCAATTCTAGAACAGAACATTAAACTTTACAATAAGGAATTTTTACATTTTTGAAGCGTGTGGGAAAAAAAAAAAAGAGTCATTTGGTATTGTGTTCCTCAATTTTAGCTTCTTTCTCAGACATATTCCAGGGCGGGGGGGTGGTAGTGAAAGTTTGTATGATACTGTTTTATATTTCATGTTTTAATATTTGTGGTAATCTAAGTCATTGATATATTGCTTTCCCATATAACAGTACCACCACATGTCTGTACCATCTGCCCCAAACTCCGTACACACGGCCCCAGAGAACCACAGGGACACCAAGACTTAATTTTTCTGTACAGGTTCTCACATGGAGCCCTCACACCTCTGCAGAATTGGGGAACATTGAATACGGGTTCTGAACCGTGATTCTCAAGGTAGGGTGGGCAAGCAGTTTGAAAACAACATGTTCAGAATATCCATTGATTTCCTCACACAAAGCCGGGCTCGGCAGAATAATTTTAGCTCATGGGCAGTAACAGAAAACCAACTATAGATTTATCCTGGGCCGGTGGAGATGGACAAACATGCCTGAGATACTGACTTGGAGGTAGAGACACTGGCACTTAGAGAACAGTATTAGAAACACGTAATGAGGACAAAGACCATCTTTTGGATCGGTGAGTGAATCCTAAACCAGAACTTGTCACGGTTTTCTGGAACCCACAGGGCCAATCCAGAAGTCCACCAATAGTCCCTCAACCTTCTTGGCCCCACGGTGGGGGGCAAGTGGGTCTGCTTTTTAATTCTGAGGCAAAAGAAGAAAAGCTGGTTTTGCTCAAAATCCCATCACCAGGAAGTGTTGTCATGCTTTTCGATGTCATCCAGCTCTCAAGAGGGCATGGCAACACGGGATCTGTCCTGCTAGGAAAGAAACACAGAATTGGATCTTCTTTCAAGATAAATGACTATATCTTCATTTCTCCTCCCAACGCCAGAACACTTACTCATAGACGGCCTTGGGATGGAGTTGCCAGCTAAGTAGTTACAGCAGAGAATGCTGAAGGAAAAGGATAATGTGAAGAAAGAAAGTCTTTGTGAATAGAGCACTCTAAGGCCCACTCCAGAATACAGGCAGCTGGGGAGATGGTATCTCCCTTCTCCTTCCCTTAAGATAATCCTAAAATGCTAAACATGCTGCAGAATAGGGAACATTCAGAACCACTAATTGGGTCCTTTTAAAATGTATTTCTGTTTTTTTGAGACAAGGTCTCACCATGTAGTTCTGACTGGCTTTAAACTCACTACGTAGCCCAGGCTGCCATCAAACTCGCTGTGATCTTCCTGCCTCAGCCTCTGGGACTTCAGGTATGTGCCACAGCATTTGGCTCTAGGTGGGTTTTAGTGCTTTAGAACCTGGCATGAGGCCAAACAGTGAACACAGACAGTGCTTAGCTGTGATGATGAGGCGGGAGGCTGCGATTAGAGGATCTGTAATTGGCTCTTGAGTATTTTATTGCAGAGGATGCAGGTGTATTTTTTCAAACCTTTTTTTCTTTTCTGTTGCTGTTCTGAAGAACCATCAGAAACTGTGTGTGCCCCAGGGCACAGATTACTAATCCCTGGGCAATAGGTCCCCTCAAAGAGCATCTGGTCAAAAAGCCACTCATTCCTCCTTTGACTGAAGAGACACACGCCCCTTTCTGAGTCAGGCAGCTCAGTGGTCCCCGTGGACACCTGCTGTCGCAGACCCCGCTGGATAGCTGGTGGGGGACTTGCTCATCTGACCCACACAGCAGCCTAGTACCTTTCTAAATAGCCCATCACCCTCCAGTTCCCACTGAACTGAAGAGCTCCTTTAGGGTAGTGATTGTATTAAAACACTGTTTTGGCCACTGAGAAGTCAATTAGAGACAGCTGCTTTGCATTGAAGCAAAAATGGCCTCGATTTCATCCTGCACAAAGAATCCCGACTGATTCTGTGTGCGTGGGCCCTGCCCAGCTTCCTTCCTGCTCTTCCTCTGCACTCTGCTTCCCTCCCTCCGCTCTTGCTTGCTTTCTGTTCCTGGGACGCTCCTTACTTGTTGCCACACACACCCCGTGACGTACTATTTATCCCCTCTGCCTGAGAAACTGGCTTCGTCTCCACTTGGCTGCCCCCTTGTGAACTGCCCTCTCCCGAGAAAGCCCCCTTTACTGCACTAGTGCAACTCGCCCCCCACTTCTGGGTATGTTCCAGCACATTATTCCATCTGTTCCGGGAGCTATGGAGTTACTTGTGACCTGCCCACCTCCCCGGAGTACCTCTGTATTTAGCACATTGCCTGGCATATGAGATGTGCTCAGTAAATACTGGTTCATGCAGGCTGAGTGAATGGTTTCTCCCATTAGCACAAACCATCTTTATGTAAAATGTGAAATTCATAAATTATTGATGTTCCTCAGATGGCCTCCAAATCTTTCTTTCCCACCCACAGGACAAGAAGACTTGGCAGTAGGCTTCAGGCTCCTTGCCACCCACCTGGAATCACTGTAGAGCGCCGATCTGCTTCAGCCGGGTCACCAGCTCCCCATTTTTCTGCAACTCCACCAGGTCACTGCATCCACCTATGCAGTCTTTACCGATAAACACCCGGGGGACCTACAAAAACAAACAACCCAGAACTATCAAGCGATTTAATTACTAGTAGATTAGAATGAATGATAATTTATTCTTCTTCTAAATACTTTCTGTGAGCCACAACTTTCCGAATCACTTTACAACCCCTGCCATGTTTCTTGGGACAATCTTAGTGCTATGAATAAAATTATTCATTAAAGGAGACTTTTGAGGCAGAATACTTTTCAAACTGAGTAGGCCGTGCATCTGATTGTCCAATTTGTCAAAAGGCTTTAAAATTTCACTCTATGTAAACATGTTTCAGGGAAAGGACATTTTTTGGCTGCAGCCAGAAGAACCTGACTCTTCCTGGTTTCTCTGCAGCTGGGACCACACTTCAGACCTTCAGCAGGGCCACCAACCAAGAGGGCATTTGCTTCTAAGTACAGCTTGACAAGTATTTGCCTTTGGTCTCTGTGTCCGATTTGTAGACTTATCATTTATTAAATATACTTTTCTCTGTGGTTAAAACATAGGTGAGCTGTATGCCCAACTAGGGGACAGTGGAGTGGTATCCAGGTCTCCTTTAATCCCTGGTCTACTGCAAGATGTTTACATGCTGCAGCTCTGGGACAAGGACATTCATCTGGCTTGGTTCACACATGGCCCCGGTGGGTGACCCAAGGCCACACTGACAAGGTCACTGTAGTAGTTGCTGAGTAATGGGTTCCTGTCTGGTCACACACTTCCCCTGCTGCGCAGTAACCACACATTCCAGAAGTCCAGAGCAATTTAGAATCATAAGGGTGGAGAAAGTCCCCTCCCTGCACAGCCAGGCAATTTCCAAGCTGGTGTCCCAGAGGCTGACGGGGGACAAAGGGACCACCACAGAGGCAGGTCCTCTCTGTGAACACAGGAACATACGGTACCAAAGAGAGAGGCGAGAGGAAAGGCAGAACTCGGTGAGAATATTTTCAAAGCATTTGATTTTCCTCAGAAATCATAATAATTCAATGAATTATTTTAAAAGTGAGAAAGATGAGGAAAAAGGATGAATTATTATAGCTAAGCTCTTGTAGTATTTTTATTAAGAAGGGGTTCTGGATGGCAGTAGACTTTAAAAATAAAAGCTCTTGCTAAAAATAAATCCCCTACCACACAGCCGCAGCCATATCTTGTGCCCTTACAGTAGGAAAGACCCACAGGACTCCTTTCTGGCAAGGGCGCCTAGTTGCATCCCACTAGGCCCCAGAAATTATTTTCCTTACCAGAGAAAAGCTGTAGAAGAGCAAGGTGAGAAAGCTAGAATTTCCCGCAAGTCCCGGCCATTGCTTTACAGAAAATAAAGTTCTTTCTGCCCACACTCTTGGGGCCTTCTAGCTGCTGTCTCCCCAGAAACACCTGGCCATGGCTGTAGGAGTTGACAGGGTTCTAATGTAATTGTACTGCAGAGCCCCTTCAGTACTGACTAATTAATAAAAACTATCTCGGCTTTAAACCAGGAAGCCACCTATTCATACTTGAACTTATGTATTTTCTAGAAGAATGGGGCAATCCTCATGACTGCTAAGTCTGCCACAGCTCCACACGACGTGGCCTTTGACCATGTGTTGGCTGCAACTTTGACCTGACTTGGTTGGTGAGAATGTCCAGGGGCAAGGCCTCCTCTGCTTGGAGTTGGTCCTTCTGATGGCATCCTGAGGGCTGGTTTCCACACAGATCTCTACTCTCCTTCCCCTCACTGACTTCTGAGTCAGGTCCGTGTAGTGCCTTAGAGAATTTACATTTCTAACAAATTGCCAGGTGCTGCCGCTGCCCGGAGATCATGTTTTTAACACTGGTCTATGCTCAGCAGCCATTTTTTTCCTCCAGGGCAACAGAGAATTTGAAAACTACAGCCCCAGAGCTGTCCCCAGCTGCCTGGGACAGTGACCAGGGTGTCCCCAACACAGAGTCTGTCACACACACACCACCTGGCAAAGACGCTGGCTGGCCTGGTAGCGGAAAGGCTCCTTTACCGTCCCCTCCCCAGGTAGCCTGGACAGCGTCAAAGCAGACTTAAATCACACTGTTAACAGCATGCTCTGGGCCCAAATCCCACTGCACAGGGCAGCATGGGTGGCTGTGGGTGAGGAAACAGGAAACAGAGGCGCTGGCCACTGGGCCGAGGAAACAGACAAAATGCCCTGCCCCACCCCCACCCCCAACTGTCACCACCCAGCGCTGGGCCCTACAGACCTTCCTCTCTAGAGCAGGTTTTCCTGCCTCAGATGGGACTTCTCAAACCTGTTTCCCAACACTCTCCCTGGCACTGCCTAAAGCTTCAGGCCTTTCTCCCCTGAGCCTCCAGATGTCTTCTGCTGTCCAGGCGCACCCTGGTCCTCCCATGATTTTCTTCCCACAGTTCCCAGAGTGGCCCCTTTGAAACTGAGTCACACGGAGTCACTCCTCTGCTTGAAACCCCTCAGTGGCATCTCATTTGGCTTCAGTACAGTAAAGAAGGGCCCTGATCAAGGGTCCCAGGCCTAACCCCAACCCGACAGCTTCCTCGAGGAGCTTGCCTGACGAAGGCACGAGTTTCCACAGTCAGTCAAGTCTGGCTGAGCTCCTACCACATGGGTAGCAGCCCAGCTCACACTGGGGGATTAAGACAGCAACTACACCCACACTTTCTTTCTCCTGAACAGGAACTCTGCACTGCTGAGATCAGGAGGCACAGCTTCAGAGCACTTGTCCTTCTCCTTAGGGGAATGCATTCTGGACTCAGACTGGACAGTATTTCTTAAAACATTAAAACAAACTCAACATACTGCTACAAAAATAGTGTTTCTTTAAACAGAAGTAGAAACAAAAGGTCAATCATGAAGAACTTTGCTTTTTCTGATAGAGAACAGAAGCTGCTGGGCCAGGAAAAATCCTTCCCAAACCAGTACAAATTGAAATCACCTAAAGCTCTTTTAAACCACGCTTGTGCCTCGCCCCAACCAACTTCAATTGGTCTGGGGCAGGACTTGGGTGGAGGGTTTAAAAAAAAAAAACCCCAGGTGATTCTGTTCATTAGCAATGTTTGGCAACACTGGCTGAGAAAGATTCTTGTTGGGAGCAGAGGCAGGGCCTTGCACAAGGGACATCACTGTGTCTCCATTCCAGGACCCCTGTTCACAGCACTGGGGGGACACAGTTCACCTTTTTCTGCACTGCAGTGCTGATTTCTGTTTGGAAATAAGAGGAGAGATCTCCAGTGCTGTCCACCCAGGACTCGGGAGAAAACCTGGTAAGTCAAACCCACACTGAAAGGGGACATGTGCTTCTACTGAAATAGTGTCCTAGAACGCGCGTCTCCCAGAGGGGAGCGCAGGGGAGCTGGGGAAACACCAGATGTTCGCACCCTGAGCACCAGGATCTGCTCGCCTGGCCACCCCGTTGGAAGCCCAGGGCACCCAGGGTCCCACAGGGTGCTTGTCATGAGGCGGGCTTCCAGGTGCCCCACTGTGGCCTTGCAGCTGGGCTCCTTGAGGACCCAAGAGGCTGTGACTTATTAGGGATCACGAAGCAAGCCATCATGAGAGCCAGGGCAGAACTCTGGGCTGCCTGAAAAGTCCCACCATTAATTTAGAACAAGGAGCGAATGGATTCTCCAGAGACTGGAGAATTGGATTTTTCCACTAGGAGGAGTAGATAAGGGAGAATGAGTAAGAGGTTGGGGCTAAAGAAAGCCCAGAGAAAAGACTGAAGGGTAGCAGATACCACGTGGCCACATGGAAACAGAAGGCAGCAGCCCCTGCTTCCACACTGCACAGTGCAAACGTGCAGCTCAAACCGGCCTCTGCAGCCCACTTCCCGCTCCCAGCCCTGCACGCTGCAAACTGTCAGCTCCTGGCAGCGCTTACAACAAAGCCTCCAGACACAGCCCCGAAACTCAGACTCTGGCCGGTGTCCGGGCCCACTGATCTGCTGGCACAGGTCAGCCGGGCTCCCTCCTTGGCTGAGGGGCGGGGGGACCCTCCCCCACACCCGGTAAAGCCCTCTGGAAACCCCGAAGGACAGAGAGCTGGCAGTGTCCTTAGAAACGGCGCAGGCACACATCCGTTCCGGCCCTGAAACGAAGAACCAGTCAGGATCCCTTTCCAACCAGCCCCACGCTCACCGCTCACCGTTCTGGCGCCTGTCAGCTGTTGCAAATAATCTTGAATCTCATTCGTGTAGCTGGTAGCCGTGATATCCACGAATTCCAGAAGCCCCTCTTTGAAGGGCAATTGACTGAGGATCTCTTGGGTCTTTCTGCAGTACGGGCAGGTGGGTTTGATGAACACGACCACCTTCCCGGGCTGGATTTTGCTGTTCACAAACTCTTGAGCCATGCTGAAGGCTGCGTCTCCCTGGGAGGAGCCTGATAGCCCGATAGCAGGTACAGCTCAGAGCCCAAACCCAGGCCAGCCAGCTGGCTCCCGATTAATAAGGAGCCTCCTTGGAGGAGGAGTTTGCCTGGTAGTGTGCGAGTTTTAAAGGGACAGCCCCTAAGTCGCTGCACGCTGGTAGGATTCACTACTTAGTGTGCCTGAAAAAAGCACACTTGCTATTTAGTCCTTCGTCGCTATGGGCGGGTGGGGACCATCGGGAGTAGCTGCTTTGGGCAGAGGTCAGAGTTAAGCAACACTCTGGGAAGCGTGACTCTGCAGCCCAACTTCGGGGAGGAGGCAGGGACCTCCCAGAGCCAATTCTTTGTTTCTTCCCTCTTGGAGACACAGCTTGCCTTTTAAAATATAAACACAATTATTCAAGAAAGCAAAAGCTTTCACACCTCTGTAGAGCAAATGGGATTGAAACGGTGCCTTGGCGGCGGGTGGAGGCGCCTGCAGGGTGTTCTGCTTGGTCCAGACAGTGGGTGCTCGGCGCTGGGATGATCTTCCTGGCATCGGGTCTCGGCATCTGAAAAATCCAAAGACTGCCCAGGCATCTGGACTCGCCACTTCTCTTTGAAAAGTCAGGTCTGGCAATACTGAGCTCAGGATTCTTCAGGGCAGCTGCCGTGGCCAAGTGGCTGTTGTCCCCTTTGGAAAGGGCAGATAGTGGGCCCCAGACAAGTCCTCCCGGTAAGACCCGTAAGACCCGCCTCTGGAGGCGCCTGCCTCACCCCATGAGCCTCTTTAACAGCAGTTCTGTCTGGGAGCAAATTCCACACCACCTGGACTTGCAACTCAGATCAAATGAGGATTTTCTTCTGACTGTTCCCTGAGTTAGGAGACAGAAGGCAGGGTGTGACGACTAGAAAATCCTTTGCTCTTCCCTACCAGGCAGGGCAGCCTTCTGCTCCTAGGTCTCCTTCAGACTCCTCCAGAGTGTGCTAAGTTAGATAAACAAAGCAAACAAAAACCAATTTCCTTTCCCCAGGAAATATCTCATTGAAACCAGAGTCTCTGACTTGTGAATATTCTCGGTGGGAACTTTCCCAGGTGAACTGCCTAAGACTCACTTCGTTAGATTACAAATGAATTCACTTTAGGAACAATTCTCCCAGAATGGACCTCATAAATCAGGGACTTGTTGAACTGTATCTTCAAAGAAGTGGGGTCAGGGCCAGAGCCCAATGTCACCATCAGCAGGTTGGTGGATTCCCAAGCATTTGGTGAGAGAGCAGGGAAGAAAATAGACTTCCAGAAGCAGCATTTTGGAGGGACAGCTTTGTGGCTCTAATTGTTACAAAAATAAAATTGGCAAAATGAGAAGCTCAGATTCTGGGCTGAGCGCTCCATCCACAACACTGTGGTGTGGCTGTGAGGTACCGGCAGCCTGTCCACATCAGGCCTTGAAACATGAGACTCACAGCTTTGCCTCCCTCAGGAAAAGCTCCAGGTGACTCTCTCCCCGCTTCTCTCTTTCAGACTCAAGCAGCCAGCCCAGTCCCCTCCCCAGGGCCTGCCTGCGGCCAGAGCCCTTGGTCCACCAGAGGCCTGTGCCTGGCTTTTCCCTCAAGGCCCTTCTCTCCTCAGTGTCTGCTCTGGTCCCTCCCTTCCCGCCATCTTTCTCCTCAGACTATGTTTAAGTCTCTCTCTTGTTAAAAACCACCACCACCACTTCCTGTGTCTTGCTTTCCGGCCTCTGCCCTTTCATGAACCTTGCCGTTGTGTTTGCCACCTGTACTTTTCACACTACTTCCTCTTTCCTCATTGCATGGCAGTCTGTCTTCTTGCTGTCTGGCCACACTGTTGAAAGCCCTCTGCGTTGGTAAATCACCTTGCAGCAGGTACCCTGGTTAAGTCTAGCCATGAAGTCTAGGTGGGAGCTTTTGGGACTGACGTCTGGAGCCACAGGACAAATGGGCAGGGGACACAAGCTGAAGAACAGTCCATGTGAGAACCGCCAGGTCCTTCCAGAAGTGCTCAGAGGATGGAAGGAAATCAGGAGAGGTGTATTTGCTGTGCGGGTGGTCGGCAGCAAGCTCCACTCTACAGGAAACCACTGTTATGATTCATTTGATCTCACTTGTTCCTACGGGCTGGGGCTGCAAAAATCTGACCACAAACAAAAATTTTCCAGGTTTTTTTCCTCATTTGCTCACTTTGCAGGGTTTGACTCTGTCCATGACTGTCCTCTCTTCCCCGTGCCAATCGGCAGCACGAGCTTTTCACTTGGCCTGTAGATTCTGACTCCGCCTCTTTCTCAGAATTTTGCTTATACATGGTGTATGCTGGAGCTCGGCTTTCTCACACACCCTCCTTGAGAGATACCATCTCCTCATGTGGTTCCCGATAGCACTTTCTGACTGACTACGACATGCACTTTTCTTGTCTGAACCTCCCCCAAGCACAGGACTCCCCTGTCTCCTGAGAAATGCCAACCGTGTGTCCCTCAGCCTCTCCGCTTCACCAGAACCAGACCAAAGCCACCATTTTTCCTTTCCCACACCTGCTCGTTTTCCTGCATGGGTGGTCGTCCACCTGCCTGGCCAGGGCAGGAACCTGGGTGCATCTTTGTGCTTGCTTTTCCTCACTCGTACTGGCCAGGTGCTCACAGCTGGCCTCCTAAGTCCCTCCGCGGTCTGAGCGCCCAGCAGCTCCTGCTGGTCCAGCCTCCTGGCCCCTCACTCCCCCTGAGCACTGCCACCCGCCTCACAGCTCGTTGCCGCTGCTGCTGCACCATCGTTAAAAGTGCTAATGCCGTCCTTCCCGAAAGCCTTTCCGGTTTCTCCCAGAAGATTTCAGTATGCCTAGAGGAGTGACCCGGGATGACTGGTTCTCCCTGTGTCCTTTCCACACTCTGGCCCTTCGCCGGTATCTCCTTTTCCCCCAGCTACATGGACTCTGAGTCATGGCCACTCGCACCTTTCCTCTGAAGGACCTGCTGCCACTTGTGCCCAGAGTCCTCTCCGCTCCCCTTCTGAAAGGTCAACTGCTGCCGGTCCCGGGAGCTCAGACCGGATCATGTGCTAGCTGGAAGGACCCACAGAGCACTGTAGCTCTCTCCCACCGACTTGGGTGCTCTCCAGCAGAGCTCATGATATGCTGGACCCAGGCCCATCACATGTCATTGTTCTTTTTAAATTTTTGTTTTCTAAAATGAGTTCCTTGAGAACAGGAATAAAGCTTTCATTCCCACTTAGTCAGAGCTCAGCAGGTGAGCAGCTGTACCCTGGTCTTTATCTGTCCACCCATGTGTCCAACAAACATTTATTATCAACTGCTCTGGGCCAGACAGCTCCAGCCTTAGGAATTTATAGTGAAGGGGGGGACACAAGAGATGTAAAGAAGTATTATGAGAAGCAGAGTGGCCGGTCCGCTAGGGAGAGGGCCCATTGTTGAGGGAAGGGAAGCTGAGTATTGAGCCATAATAGGTATATGAGTGTAGGTGTATTTAAGGTACATTTAAAATGTGGATAAATTTGTAGTTGAGCGTTTTGCTAATTAATGACTGTCACATCTCCCAAGTTCCGCAATAAATTGCTAAATGCTGTTTGACTACAGGAGAGCCGTAGGATGAAAGGACGGCGTTGCAGCAGACAAAGCTTACAGGGTCCCTCAACCACCACCAGGTCCAATCTGGACCCCCCAAAGTGTGAGGTGGTTGCACAGGGCAGCGGAGCAGGTGTTGGCTGCCTCGGAGGACGCCTGAGTCTGACTCCGAGCTTCTCTGAACAGCCTGATCCCTCGCCCTCCACCCCGTCACAGGCTGCTTCTCTCTGAACTGCCGACGCTGATCCGTTTACTGTGTACCATGCTGTGTGCCAGGCTCAGTGCTAGGAGCTCTACATACGTTAGCTCTAACCCTCACAGCAACTTTGAAAGGCAGATATTGTGGATCCCAGTCTGCCTAGAGGAACAAGGAAATGTTCCTTGGTGTGGAGAACGTTAAGTTCAACCCAAGTCAGAAGGACAAACTGCTTCCCAACATGATCCATCTCCCATTTGGAGATTGTCTCTGGTAGCCACAGTTTCTAAGATCCAGGCAGTTTAGACGTGGAATCTCACCTACCCAATACTGGCAACCTGAGAGTCCTGCTTCCCACAGAGATTTCGTGCTCTCATCTAAGCTCAAGACTGTATCTGGGGCCTTTGCAGGTGGTGAGCACACACCCATCTTACTCTTGCTATTGGGCTCATGGGACAGAACAGCCCCTAACATATTCACGTCGGGCAAACCAAACCGAGCCCTTTGACAGCTCAGAGAAGCGGAAGTTTGTTTCTCTTTTCCCAGCCCTCAGTGCCAAGGTAGCATATCCAACAGAATATCCTGTTACCATGCACAGACTTCGTGGTACAGACTTGGTGGCTTCTTGCCACAGACAGAAGCCCATCAGTGGAGAGGCAAAGCGGTGGTAGAGAAAGAATTTAATTACGATAAATGAGCTGATCAGAAGTTAGCAGAGATTCTCATCCCAAAGGGCCATCTTGTCCAGGAGGCTGCTTTAGGGACAGTTTCTACAGATCATAGACTGGTGGGTGCTTTTCCACAGGTGGAAGTTTGTGGCCCAATTTCACATATCTGATCCTAGTCACAAGTGTTTCTCAATTCTTCAGATCTCAAGAACAAAGATCATTATTCCCTCGGGCTATTCTTGTCATCTGTGAGTTTGCCTGTGTGCAGTTCCTGACCTGTTACTGAAGCACAAGGCTAGACGAGGGAGGGTGGCTGCCCTGAGGCCCTCTTGCTGAGTCCCAAACCCAGGTAATGGAGGAAAACAAACTTCATGTGCTTACTATGAAAGACGGGGGTCAAGTGAAGTCACATAGGGAGTTGGGTCCTGTGATGAATGTAATCATTACATACTGCAACAGGTACTAATAAGAGTAAAAGTTGAAAAAAAGGAAGTTGGACTGAGGTCACGTCTTAGTGTTGGGCTTCCAACCCCACCTGCCTTGGGATGACCATATTGGGGACAGGTGAAGGGTTCAGGGCTACTTTGGGCTGCGACTTGGCTTCTTTCTAACCGGTTCCAGTGTACTTTGGGGAGAAGCAGATCAACTCAGAGTTCTGAACAAGCAGAGCGTAATATCCTAGGTTTTGAAGCTGTAGCATCTAGCCAGTTTTATCAGTTAGGATATTTCTGGTAGAAAGTCACAGAATCTGAAATTGATCAAGATATGTTGAACGCATGTACCAACTTCCCAAAATAAAACACATCAATATGCAATATCAGCACGAACTAATTAAAACTAGTCTTGATTGGAGGGGTTCATTTCTTTCACCTAAGGGGAGGCCCAGAGGTAGGAATCGGCTCTGAGGCTTAGTACCCCAGGGCTCGGGGCTGGCCTCACTGAAATTCTCTGGGTGTCCATTGCCCCTGCCACTACTCAACCACTCCTGTCTCTCAGGAGCCTTTTGGTTTAAAGGGACCCAAATCCCTACTTAAAATGGCTTAAATAGTATTCAAAAAGCCAAAGTCTGAGTATTGCTAGCTTCTGGACCAGCACAATTCAGTGGCTCCAGCTTCTTTCCTGCCCTTTTTCAGGGGCTGGTTCATCCCCGGCCTGAAGGTGGGATGCCTCGTTTCTGTGGACAGCAGTGTCCAAAGGAAACGAGAAAGGACCATCCTGAAGTTGTCCCACAACAAACCTCACCTTGGTTCAAATTAGGACAGAGGCTCATTCCTGACCCTCATACTAGTAACGGATGGAAATGACGGTCCCTTTGGGGGAAAATTAGGTTCATCTCTAGTGAAGAGATGGTTCCAAGTTCTCCTAAGTGAAGACCTCTGATGTGGGGGAATAGGTTCCCGAGCAAATAGTAATTTCCTGGGGAGGATGCCAAGTCCTAGACAAAGTAGGAAGGAGCCAGCCAGGAGAATATCGCTTGTATGAACAAAGCTGAAAATGCTGAAGTGAAAGGCAGGGCTCCTGTGTTGAGTTAGGGTTTTATCTACTTCTCTGATTCAGCGCAGTGCCTTCCAAACCTGTGTGTTTCCAGCAAGGCTGTTACAGTGATTTACTGAGCACACGAATATCCCCCTCCAGTAAGTATTTGTACTGCCACTTGCAGGTGAGCAAACAGGGTGGGGAAGGTCAGAGACTCTGACCGCAGCTTCCGGCAGGGAGGTAGTAGGTGTGGGCTTCACGCCCAGGTCTGTGAGTGCAAAGCAAGTGCTTCCTCCCTGCTCCACAGTGCAAATTTCAGGGTCAGGTGGGGGGCAGTCTTAGGCTGTGCGGGGTCCCAAGGACGACCTAATACAATGCCAAACCTTGAGCACGTGCCTCTGCCCTGGCATTTTTCTGCTGGCTTCCTGGCCACCCTGCTGAAGCCTTCCTGGAACAGGCAGGAATTCACGTCCATGGAAGGGACGCCGAGCGTGTCCCGGGCAGGTGGTGGCTGCTCCCCGGGGCACTGAATGTCCAACTCCAGCACCCACACAACTTGCAGGTAGCCTGGCGTTTTATCTTTTCCTTCAGAGCCGCAGAACCAGGGTCAGGAAGAGAC
The DNA here is from genome assembly GCA_004026905.1 of Hystrix cristata. Classification (NCBI taxonomy): domain Eukaryota; kingdom Metazoa; phylum Chordata; class Mammalia; order Rodentia; family Hystricidae; genus Hystrix; species Hystrix cristata. Next base: position 123,763 of record PVJO010001731.1, read on the forward strand.
AGCGCATATATGCAAAGACATCACAGAGGTGGAATCGTAGCCTTGTTAGTGAGAAAGAAAAAGGTTCCAGGTGGGAGTGAAGACAAAGTAGGCTTTTCTGAAAACCCACCCAAGCACATTTTTGTTGGAAATCTAAGCAAGCACAGTTCTGTCCTTGAAGTGAGGCTGAACTTCGCACAGCTGAAAGACTCAGCGAAGCCTCACTCAAGATGAGGTGCTCCTGTGAGCATCTTTTTCCCAGTCTAACTTTGATCTGGATGCGCCTTCTTGCCTATACACATTCGTGCCTCAAAACAGTCTGTAAAGTGGCAATCTTCCTGGCTAACCCCCTTGTTGTAAATAAAAAAATAAGACATTGACAAGAGCTCAAATACCTGTTGAAGGGGCAAAATGTTAGTATCAATATGCCAATATGATGAAATGCTTTAAAATGCTTTTTTAAAAAAAAAGACAGACCTATGTCAACTGGTACAGAATAAGGTCACAAATATAATGTTAGGATGCAGCATAGTTATATAAACACTGGTATGTTGAGTGGGACTTTGTTGCATAGAGTTGGGAGGCCAAGCTGAGGACAAAAGAGCATAAATACTGCACCTCGTATAGGAAACCACCAGCAATAGGTCAGACCTCTTTTCTTGGGCTTGCTAAAAGTGACAGAACTGACCCAAGGTCCATCTGCACACCTTCCCTAGCCTGCCGCCCTGCTTGGCCTGGTTGGAATGGTGGAGTTCGTGCCTTTTCCCCCCAGGCCAGGTAAGACAGGCTCCGAGAGAAGCTTTCTTAAGGAGCAGAGAAGGAGAGATTGGACCTCATTCACCAGCTAGTCTGCTGCCTTGTGCCTAGGACCAAAGATGAATAACCTTGTGAGCACGGCCATCTGGCTTGAGGGAGTCTGCGTTTCCCCGGGTGTGAATGAACACCACCAGGGGTCGCAGCCTTCCATGATTGCAGTGTCCTCCACCTGCTTGTCCTGCTGCCAAATAGTCTCTTAGCCACACCCTGGGTCATGGGAACTTCCATGGACGGTGTGGAATCCCCCTGGACCTGCTGCAGAGGCTTGTCCAGAAAGACTCACCTCACATAAGCATGAGTAGTCAAAAAAGGAGATCTATGTTTGGATAGTACAAGAGGAAAAGACTTGTGGGGGTTGGAAGAGAAGGAATGTTACCACGGAACTACAGGTATGCGGATGGAGAGTCCCTGCTGCAGCGTTGTTTGTAATAATGATAATACCGTAACTACCCAAAGCCTGAGAATGACCCAAACATCCAAAACACCATGGAACTGATTACACAAATCAGGATAAATCTATATAACTGGCTACCTTGAAGCCACTAAAAATAAAAGTTATCATTAGATGCCGGTAGCATCACCTCTAAGTTGTAAAAACAAAGATAGTATCTTCAGACCTTGCCAGATATCTCCTGGGGAGCGTCTCTCCCCATTTAGAATAGCTGGTCAAGATATAACAGGCATGAATCATGTCACCGATTCTTCCTTTTGGCAAACAGAGACAGGGGTTGGGGATTTAGCTCAAGTGGTAGAGCCCTTGCCTAGCAAGTGAAAGGCCCTGAGTTCAATCCCCAGCACCCCATCCCGCCAAAAAAAGAAAAAAGGCAAGCAGATCCACACTAAACCCTGTGACTGAATAGTTTTATTTGTATGGAGTTGTGTAAGCTGAATTTTGAAAAAGTATTCAGCATTTAGAGATAATTCTAATCAGATACTTAGTATCATTACTTGTATTTTGCTTTACTTTTTAAATGTGATATGAAATTTTGACTTTTATAATAAAACATCCTTCTTGAAGAAAATTAAGTTATACCTGTGCATGCTAATATGGAAAGATATTCAAGATAAAAAATGTAAGTGATTTATTGAATGAGGAATATATAGGTATTTTACAAAATTCTAATAATACAAAAAGTATACAATGACAAGGAAGCCACTGTTCTACCTTTGTCCCCCACTATTCTGATCCGCACACCAGGGACAACCACTCTGCCCAGACTCTTGGGCCAAGACATAGTGTTGAATTTTCTTTTTTTAAAAAAAGAATCAGCGTATAAATTATTGTCTATGTTTGAAGGTGTATATGAAAAATGCATATATATTCTTTTCTGAGGTGAGACTCAAGACCTTATTAATCAATTAATATAATTAATAAATATCCTCAATCATTTTTGGGTAAAGCAGTCAGCTGAGGAAGATGCACTTATTTTCCATCCTTCCTTATTAAATATTTACCATTATCAGGTATCACTTTCATGTTTAAGTTTTTTACTTATTTAAGGTGGTGATTTGGGAGGTAAGGAGGTAGAGAAAACCAGTGTAGACCAGGCTTTAAGAACTTTGGTGGAGAAGGGGAAAACATACAGCCACAGCTTGCAGGGATATGGTAGGATTGAGAATAAAGATCTTTAGTAAGGGAGAGCCTTGCATATATGTTTTGTTTTGTTTTCTGTTTTGGACAGAGGAAGCAACAAGTTGGAGGAAGGGAGAGAATGCTTGACAGAGCAAGGTCGCAGAGAGAGCTGGTGGGAAGGGACGCAGGCCCAGTCAGGCTGTGGGGCTTACGCAGGCAAAAGTGGGGTACGTCTTGGGCAGAGTGCTGGGTAGTAGGGACACTTGGGGTGTCCCCAGGGCTGGCGATGGGCAGGAAAGGGGCCACCGTGAGTCCAAGAGGATGGGGATTCTGGGCTCTGGACACAAGGCTGAGCCAACCAACTGTGGGTTCCAGCCTGGGCAGGAGGCAGGTGGAAGCAGGAGATGATGACAGAGCGGAGTAGGGAGGCACTGAAATCAGATGAAGATGGAAAAACTGGTCCCGTGGCAGGGATTAAAAACAATCATTTAAAAAATTGCTCAGCAACAGGTAATTTGGGCTCACACGCTGCTCAGTGGCTTGCTTGCTATGTGACTAAAATATGAGCAGCAGCGTCAGAAAGGCTGAAACGAGCAATAAAGATTGAAAAAAAAAAACAAAAAAAACAGCTTCCAGCTTTTCTTGGGAAACAGAACTGGCTAAAATGGCCCCGTAAGTAAACAGGGTCTGTTTGTCCAGGGAGGCCGTCCTTCCAGAGAAAAGCAAGCCGCTGGGCCAATAAGTTACTAAAGCATCAGAAAAGTAAGGTGGTTTTTCTTGTTGTTACTGCCAGACGCACAGCACCTGCCTGAAACAGAAATGACAGCTACATTTATGCAAAACTGGTTGTAAAAAATTCTTTAAGTCTAACCTGAAATCTTTAAAGGAAACAAATCACTGAGGGACAGAGTATCTTTAGTCGGAAAGGACAGCTTGTTTTACTCAGAAGCAATCACCGGGAACCTACATAAGTGGACCTATTATTTGGAGTGGTTTGTCCCAAAGAGTTTGAGGGAAAACTGTATAAAAGAAGTGGAAGCTGGAAAACAAAAATACGAACTAACAGTAACTGTTGAACAACAACACTCGAAAGTTTAGGAAATGAATCAGGAGGAAACCGTAGCCTGTTAGCCCTCACTCATGGAGGCCTTTCTTCCATTTTTTTTTCTAGCACCTTTTCCTCCATGAAATGACTTCTATGTTTCATTACTGTTCCACAAAATATGAGGCTTAATTAATAGATTCTCACAAAGATAGAGAAGTATACCTGTTCCCTAGAGGGTTCTCAGTTAACAGCCTTTGGCATATCCAGTGGGTAGGATGCAATCGTTAGCACCAACAAGGGGAGAGACGCTTGCGGTCCTAGTGTTTAAAAACCTAAGTATAGGGGGCTGGGGATTTAGCTCAGTGATTAGAGTGCTTGCCTTGCAAGCACAAGGGCCTGAGTTCGATCCCCGGCACCACAAAAAAAACAAAACAAAAAAAACCCTAAGTATGGAGCCACGTGTGTGAATTTTAAAATATAGGGCAGGAGTATTGTGTGTGACTACGTTTGACTGAAATGTATCTGTGTATCTTAATTTGAAATAATTTCAAGTAAAAGCACATTAAGGTTTTAAAAAAGTAAAAAGCTATAATTAGAGTAAATGGTAGAGGGCTGTAGATTGGGAAGCTGACAGACATCAGCCTTGCTGGGAAAGGACTCCAGATTAAGCAATGAGTGTGGACACATTCGGGAGGAAGGGCTTCAGATTGGTGCTTCACAAAGGCTTTCAAGGGTGAGCTGGTGGGTTGGCGTCTGGCTAATCATTATCTCAGGCCGAGTTTTATAGCTCTGGGATCCCCAGGAGTGAGGAATGATTCTGTTTCCATGAAAAGACTGCCGATGTGGTAGTTTCAAACATGTATAGTTCTGCTTTTCCTGGACTCCAGGGCATCACAGGTTGAAGAGAAGGGGTGGAGACTCTGGGTTTAGCTGAACATCCCTGCACCTCCCTTCTATTGGCCTCCTCAGTCTTGAAGAGGGGCGAGATTATGTACATTCAGGGCTGATCAACCCTGTCTGGTCAGCTCCTAAATAGACTTCCATAATGAACAATGTACCCAGGTGCAGAGCTGAGAAGGGACTGACCCAAGATTTGACTCAAGGTTTACAGTAACAAAATGAAAGTTCAACTTTGTTCTGCTATTTGTTACCTATTGGGTATCTCTGAGTCCAAGTGAAGAGTCATGGTTTTCATCCAAATTGGTTTTTAAGTCCTCGACCATTCCAGAAGAAACCACAAATCGTGCTTTTAACGAGTAGCAGGTGAGGGCCCAGGACCCTGCCTGTCCCCGTTGCTATGGTGACTTCTGACTATGTCCCGGGTGTGTTATTTCCCCATGAAAAACTTGATCCTCTTTAATCTTAAGGAGGGACAGGCAAGATCCCCCTCTTTTAATGTTATTGAGTATTTTTACGTCATTAACTGTTTTACTCTGTAGTTATACTTTTCTCTAGGGTGTTTAAGACCAATTAGTTAGTTACAATTAACCTCTTTTTTACTATTAAGGTCAGTCAAGGCTTCAGGGCTTACTTCTGGGGACACATGAAAAGCCTTTCGGCTCCTGCAGGTCTTTACCTGTTGTGTCATCTGCCAGGATGGGCCATTATCTTGCCCAGTGGCTTTTTTTTTTTTTTTTTTTGGTAGGATGGAGTCCTTTCCCTTTTTAGCTACCCTTCTTTTAGCACAACGCATATTGTTTGAGCCCTGTCCCCTACTCCAGAGCCTGGTGACTTGCCAGAGTTGCAGGGCCTGTCAGAGAAGTCCCATTATGCCCTGGGTCCTGGCTGACCTTGGAGGCCAAGGGCCAAAATACTGGCTGTCCTCTTACCCATTTTATCTTTTTTAGCTTTGGTCTCTAAGCCTCAGCTGTTGAACATCCAGAAGGTTGGTTACACCAGTCTTGAAGTAGGAGCAGTAGGTCTTAACCTAACTATTGTAATTTTTTTTTTTTTATGCCGGGAGTTAGTATTAAATCCCATTTATCTTGGAGAGAGTGGCCTATCATCCTAAAATACTGTTTATGTGGTCTGAAACAGCATGGCAGACTGTAGGTCTTCCCTGTGGTGGCCCTTTATGGCTGCCCTGTTTCCCCACAACCATCCGGCTCCTAAAACAATAGGTCCCAGCTGACTATGAGAGTGGCAGCCACCCGCCCCCTCTGTAACAACTAGAGGAGTCACTGGGCCTCAATTTCCAACAGCTAAGATAGCACAAGGCATACTTGGGGGAGGGGGGCCCCTAAACATGAACACTGGACTTTGGTTCCTATTGGCCTGGTGATTGTGGGGAGCACAGAAACTCTGAGAACACCAAACCGGGTGTTTGTTTGAGAACACACAATGCAGGAAGAGAAACGGGGCTGAGAAATCGGCCCATAGCACAGAGGAAATTTAAAACTTTAGGCCTTTATATCGTTAGTTTTGATCTTATCTGCACCGTGAAGTTCCATCCCCAGCACCAAAAAAAAGAAAAAAACCAGCCTGGACCTTCCACCTGAGACCAATTGAGTTAAACCCTAGAGTCTGCTTAGATTTATTCTCCCACCCAAGACTTCCATCCTCAGCAGAGACCCTCTCAAAAGCTACCGTTTTGTCTTTGTGGGAAGGCAGGGGACTCACTTGGGCCTCGGGCTCTCCTGCCAAGCCTTGGAAACCTTACTCAACTTGTGAGGTGCTGGCCGACCATGAATATTGCTCTCTGATGACATTAAATCCAGGAACAGAATGCTCGGGACCTCTGCTAAGAATGTGTGCATCCTGACCAAGATTCTTTGCTTGGCCAAACTTTAGTCAGCCTTCTGAATCTTCTGCTAGGCCAACCGTATACTTGTTCGTAAAATTCAGTCTTAGCAGAGAATTCTGCAAGTCAGTTTAGCGTGACGCCCTCCCCCGTAGTTGATACCTGACTGCTCTTGTGATCTGATCCTCCTGGACGTGTGATCAGGTTTCTCATCCTCCACCATCCCTCAGGTGACGTCTGGTCACCCTGGTCTGTCGCCAGGAATCCCATCAGGCTGGGGAAGCTGGAATCCTCCTTACCCCGATGCATTCTCTTAGTAACGTTCTACCGGGCATTTGTTGGCTGTGTTTGGGTTTTCTGCCCACCGCCGGGCCATTTGTGGCGTCCAGCCCAGCTTCTCCCACCATGGCAAGACGCTGTTGCTCTGGTCCTACTCCTATCGCGATGGGCCTGAGAAAGATCTTCCTTGCTGTGCTTTAACAAGGGCCGCTGAATACTTACAACACCCTCTGGGGAATATTCTCATTTATTTATGAGAAGTATGTTCTGTCAGATAAAGCTCAAAGCTTTACTGAGGGGATAACTTGTTGGGCTGGTAATTCCTACATGAAATATCTCGCCATTCTCTTAGTTTCTCCTTCCCCTTGCCAGGAAAGACAGACCAACACTGATGGTCTGAGTTCCGGATGCCCTGGTCTTGGGGAGGAAGCGGGCAGAGGTTGGTCTCTTTTGTTTTTCAGAATGGAAATACAGGCAGAGTGGCTGGATAGAGGCTGCTGGAGAGAGGCAGGGGGTGGACTCTGGGCTCAGAGGGGAAGAGGGAGTGGCCTGGTCCTGAAGTGCAGAGAGGCTGGCAGGTATGGAGGGTTAGGGATGTATGTGCCCCAGATGCTTCTGGGGTGAGAACAGAGTGAGATGAGATTGTGATACTTGGGGATGAGCAGGGAAGTCCCATGACTGGGGAACCCAGAGAAGATGTCCAGGACCTTCGCTGCCCTGGGGATGGCCACAGAGATGCACCCGGGGCCCTGCGTAGTGCTCAGATGGTAGAAATGCTGGAACCCTAAAGTTCTCTCACTGTCCCAAGCGCAGGGGAGGGGCGAGGTGAGTGGGGACTGAAGCTGTCTTAACTTTCTTTAAAGAAATGAGGAAATGTAGCAATTCTTGTAGTGGGGTGATCCACAGTGCATGTAAAGGCTTGTTGGTTAGTGGCAGATCTTTGAGGAAGGGTAAAGAGCTGAAGTTTGGTAGGTGGAGAAATGAGGACCCATGAACAAAGCACGGGATGGATGGTGCAGTGTGGGACGCAGGGCTGCAGCACTTGGTAGCAGGCATTCAGGAAGCAGCTTCTACACCAGAAACCTCTTCAGTCTGTGGGGTTTAGACACCAGGGTTTCCTCTTCCGCCTCTAGGACTCTTGTCCAGTGCACCTGGGTGAGTGGCTTCTCTAGCCACCTTTGCTCTTTAGAAATGCATTTAAAGTAACTCTGGCTCCTTGTTAAAAAATATACAAATATGTACTTCCTCTCATTATTGACCTTAGTTTTAATTCCTTTCTCCAAATGTGACCACAGTTATCTGCTTCTTGTGTGTCTTTCCGGAGATGTTTTTGGAGTATTTTTTCTTTAAACAGTATTATACCTGCTACCATTACTTTTGTCACTGTAACGATTTACTTTGGATAGACGTAGCTGTAGCCCTTCTTTACAGGGCTGCTTAATATTCTACTTCAGGAATGTACCATAATACCTAGAATTAGTTTCCTTTTGGTTTTCAGTCTAGCAGTAAGGCAAAGTGACTTTCCTTGTGCAAGTGTGTTGGCTTGGACAACTTGCTTTACAGAGACAGCTGGAGGGGACTCAGGATCTTGAACTCAGAGGACCAAGAGAGATCACACCCTGGGGAGTTAATACTGGGGGCCTTTGGGGCTGCCCCAGTCAAGGCAGTGGAGATTTGACGTGATCCTAAAGAGATCTCAACATTTCAGTTTGGTCCCTTGGTAAAATCCCAGAAACACCTCGACAAACCTCCCCCAGTATGTTTGCTTGAGTCCTGTAAGGAGAGAAACTCACCTTTACTTCCTGTATTATAACCTGAAGGCCCTCCAGAAAATCCCACAGAATCAAATATTTAGTGGTTACTTGGCATCTTTGGAGGTTTGATTCCAGGACCCACCAGATAAAAAATCCTTGGATACATGATCTCTTATACAAAACGGCAGTGTGTTTGCATATAACCCAAGCACATGCTCCTGTATACGCTAAATCATCTCTGGATTACTTATGACACAATGTAAATGCTAGGTAACTAAATGTATATTGCATTTGTTAAGGAATAATAAGAAAAAAAAGTCTGTACGTGTTTAATACAAATGCAATTTTTCTGTGTATCTTCAATCTGTGTGTTGTTGGTTGAGTTCATGGGTGTGGAAGCCACAGATACCAAAGGCCGGCTGTAACTTTTCTTTTTGTGAACAAAAATGTAGCACCTTTGTTATTTTTTTTTCTGAATCTTCCAGTAGAGATCTGGAGTCCTTTAAAAGACCTTCTGGTTACTTCTGAAAATCAACAGAGGTTGTCCATGACTGTGTTTACCTTCGTCTCCACTCTGAGCCTGTCCCTTCTGACCTGCTGCCATTTACCTGGGCTGAGCTGGGCCCTCCTTTGGACATCACATCCGAGTTCTGCCCATACACATTGCTTCCAGCAGGGAACACAGGCGCCTCTTATTTGTTCGCAGCCGTGTCACCCTGCTCCTCTCCAACAGGCCAGGGCAGAAATGTTCCAGTTTGATAGTTGGCTTTCGTTTCCCCAGCACTGGGTCAATGTTCAGGGATTGTGAAACCAAGTGCTTCTCACTTTTTCGTGACCTAAAAAGCAAATGGAAATTTCCTTAGGAGGAATAAGTGGGTGGGTGCTGTGTCGACAGCTGCTGGGTTTCCTAATAGGAGAAGTTCAAGATGAGCGGTAGGGTGTTGCCCCTGATAGCAATGCCAAGGCCACACAGGGCTTCGTTCTGACGCAGAGCGGCACACCTGGCAGTTACTCATCCATGGTAATTCTGTCCCTTTTACTGAAAGAACCATCAACTCCAAGATGAAGAAATCCGTTGGCAGGAAGGTTTGCATAAAGAAAATGAGAAAGAGAATCATGCAATCTCCATTTTTGTTTCTTCTTCACTTGGTGGGGTTTCAGGCCGCCACAAACAGATGCAGCAGGTCTGGCTCAGTTATTCTCAACTGCAGGGGTGGGAGAGGAAGAGTAGGGGGCCCTGGCCGGGCATGCAGGGCTGTGGCTTGGCCAGCGCGCTCACCAGTGTGTGGCAGGGAGCCACGGCAGTTGATCGGTTGAGGCCCAAACCATCTCAGGTGTTAAATACTTTGAATACGTTTGGGTGCGTTGTGAAAGTCATATTCAATTTTAGCATTATCGTTTTACATCTGGAAAATAAAAAAGAGTTTCTTTTATAATTCAAACTACCAAATGCAACTCAGGGACACCCACTGGCTGGCGAGGTGGAGAAATGCAAGTCCCTGCATGGGAGGGAAGAGAAGCTGGGGGAGCCACACCAGAGTCTGGGGCAGTGGTTGTAAGAATTTACACTCAGAAGGGACTTGGATTTAATCAAGTTGGGAAACACTGAATGACATGAAACAGAGGTGGTTCTGGCTAGGTGCCAGCGGAGGTAAGATCTAAAGAAAATCCGCACTGTCACCTCTTCTGGGCACATGTGGTGCGTGTCTGTGTCTGTGTGTGTGTGGTCAGACAGTGACACCGGAATCACCCGGCCTGTGGTCTTCAGAAGCTCCTGGCCTTCCTGAGTCCGAGGAGGCTCCCAAGTCCCCAGTTTCTTCTGTAATGACGACACCAGGACCCTCGGTGGTGAGGTGAGGAGCACACGACGTAATAGACCAGTGTGTCTTTTGCAGGGCCTTGTCCAGAGCGTGGCTCGGCACTGGCAGCTGGTACAGAGCGCGCCCAGAGTAAAGAGGCTCTGTGCGGTCTGCGTCAGCCAGGCGAGAGAGGCTAGAAGTGTCAGAGGTCAGGAGCCGTCTAAGTCTGGGGAACTGAAAAGGACAGTGATCAGCAGTAATGAGTTTACGACAACAGTAAGGCTCTGAACCTTGGAACATTTCCCAGTTCGCAGAAGAAAATGTCATTTGTTTTCAAGAGTGGCAGAGGTAGCTGGAAACAGGTGTCTTGTGCTTAGCCAGAGTGAGAAGAAAAAACTCCCGGGAAACAGGGTAGAAAGGGAAAAAAAAGGCTGGTACGTTGGGGCTTGCAGGGAAGGAAGAAAAATTAGATGGCAACAGGTCATAGTTCCAAATGTGACTCTGGGACTTCACCTTGTGGTACTTCCTAGAACAACAGTTCCCAGAAGCCAGTTTGCCCAGTATTGCTCTCAGCACAAACTCAGTCCAAGTTTGTGGTTTATTTTTGTTAATGAATACACAACTGATGGCAGCCTAGCTTGGTTCATGCTTTCTGTTCCTTATCTACTCTAGAGCCCTCCACGGCGTCAGGTGTGGCTTGTGCGACCAGCGTGGAGAGGAACAGAGCCGGGCAGGCGAAGGGAGGGCGCAGCTGTGGGTTTCCTGCTCAACATCCCCACTTCCAGCGCCTCCTCTCCTTTCCTTTTAGGAGACTGTCCCTCCCCAGCTCTTAGCTCCTGGCTTTAGCTCCTTTTTATAAGACTCAGTTCTACCAGGACACAAACTCTGGTGAGTTCCTGATTCTGTGCCACGAGGAGGTGTGTGATGCCGGCTGGCCAAACAGGCCGGCTGAACAGAATCAAAGTGTCCGCAGGGCAGGCACTGTGGTGGTTCGAGCCCTGAGATGCGATTCCCAATACCTGGAGCTGCTGGGCTGGAGGGCTTTGAGTTTGTCTGCTTGAAACTATTTCTGCCAAGAAAGCCTGAGTGAGGACGAGGCCAACACCGAAGAAAGCAGAGCTGGAGACGGATGGGTCGCTGGCCACCCGATCCGTGTCTCCTCTGACTGGGTGGGACCTGGCCCTGTACCTGGGCCTTGTGTGGCTTGTAAACTCTCCCTTGTGCTTAAATGTGCTCGGGGTGGGCTGCTTCTACCCCAGTACAGCGGCAAACTGGGACACCTCTGTTTCCTCTTCACCAGCGCAGTGGAGAAGCAATGGGATCCTTCTCCTTGACATCTCAATGTAGACTCCTTGCCTCTTTTTATTTTATCTATTTTTAAAAAATGTGGTTTTTTTTTAACCAAGAACATGTTTTGGTACATTTTAGACAGACATAACGATCACATTCATCACAGTTTGTACCTGTACGTGGTATATCTTGGTTCCCCGCCTCTCTTCAGAGTTAGCCTCTGGGTTGACGCTTAGCTTGTCCTACTCATGTACTCTACTAAAGCCTTGAAGGTCATCTCAAATTAATTTCACATTTTTTTAAATAAGGAAGAAACAGGAATTAGTGAGAAACAGTCAACATTTTACAAAGAGATGCATTTACAAAGATGCAGGGAGTTACATATAATTCGCTGCTTAGCAATATACTCACTACTGGGCCCAGATTAGAATCTCCACGACAGAGTCCTGCTTTTCTTTTCCTTGTATTGGAGGCATTTTAAGAAATGGTAGTAAGAAGCTCTAAAAGACGGATAAGAAATTAATTTGCCTGGACAAACTTTTCAAATTCTATCGGTATGTGTTTGGGGCTTAATAGGTATTAAATGGGCACTGAAAGTCTGGTTTTCTGGTAAGGGAATAGATCTCTCTAAATAGAATCAATGGCTCAAACGCATGCTGTCTTGGGGTTCACGGGGTGTGACGAACATCTCCTCTACCCTGTGGACCTGGAGGAGGTGTGGTTTCCTCGTTGCTGTGGACTCACCCTGTTCTCCCTTCTTCGGCATGTCCAAAACGTTCCCTATATTTAAGCATTTAGGATTCAGTTCAAGCCATGTGTGACCCTGGGAAAGTTCCCCACATGCTGGAATGAGCTCACCTGCAAAATGAACAGTCTGGACAATATCAGCGGTTTCAGTTTTGGGGGGAAAGGGAGTAGGATTCTTCCTTCAGACAAAGCTTACACAGAGCCCGGTAAAGTAAACCATCACACTGGAGCTGTTTGGCTGCAGAGTGGGCAGCACGCTGAGAATCCTCCTTGATAGTCACCCAGGTTGGCTCCCGAGGTACCTTCAGCAGCTGCTAGGACTTGAGGAATCTTCGAGAGCCCCATCCAAATGCACTGTCCGATGTTTTCCAGTTGCAAGCACCAAGCGCCTGCCCTCCATGAAGCTCTTTAGTGGCCTGGCTCTGGCAAACCGCTTCCTTTCCTGTGCCGCTGTCACGCATCCTGGCCTGCGGTTTGGATGCACAGACCTGTCTCTGAAGCTTCAGCACCCTTGGGTTTCTTTAGGAAATGGCTCAGAACTTATTTGGGGTACAGAACGTAACCGAAGGAGCTCCAGGAAAGAGAGAGGAGCTTGCGACCCAGACCAGGGAAATCTGGATCTTAGCCTCCAGGACAAGTCCTGCGCACTGCCCACTGTGCGCATGAAATCCAGGGGAACGCTGTGCAGGGCACATGCCGCAGTGCATGTGGTCCCCCGGTCTCCTCCATGGAGCTGGAGGTCACGGAAGGCATCTGCCTGAGCTGGCTCCCTGCCTCGCTGTTCAGCTTCTCTGGGGCAGCCCGGGGTGAGCGCTTAAATTAATTACTGCTGAAGACATCACTAGGAGGGGAGGCCTGGCCCGCCATTAGCACCTCACCCACCCAGTGATTTCCTTGCTTCTGTGGGTAGAGTTCTTCCCTGAATAGTGTCCCTTCACTGTCATCTTCACCCTGGGGCCTGTGTAAACTTTAGAGGGTGCAGAAAGATGACTCACGAAGGACGTGACCGTCCAAGACTAACCTCCTATACTCCAGCCTGACTAGAACTTTGCGACCTGACCAAGTCCCAGAAGCGCGGGTACGGCCGTGGTTGCAGCTCCACCTGGTGGCCACGGAGAGCAGTGCCTGGGATGAATGAGCGTTACCTTTCTACTGAAGGGTAAATGGGTAAATCAGGTTAAGTGGCGTTCACAGGTCTTCAGTGAACAAAAACAGTTCCATTTAAGTGTCCTTCAAAGAAAAGACTAAGCTGGATATGCTTTTGGCTTATTTTATTAATGATTCCCAAGGAATTTCAGGGTCATTATACTGAACATTATTACATTTCTCAATAAGATTCTTAACACCAGTCTGTTAATGATTGCTACTGTTTGCAGGACAAATAAGAAGAAACAATGTGGCCAGTTCAGCGGACGCTCATATTCAGACTTTCAGAATATCGTTTGAAATACTGAATTTCAGTGTTGGGAAAAGTCCAGTCCTGTGCTTAGCATTGCCTTAACCGTGGAGCCCTTTCTTCTTATGAAATCTTATTCTGCTGCCTGTATTTAGAGTTGGCAGCAAGGGAAATCATGAAGTTGTGCATATCTTCAAATTCAGTGTAAACAGGAGGCACAGTTTATGCTACCCTTTAAGTTTTTCAACAAACATACTAAAATAATTACCATTAAGATCTTGGGAGCCAGGACACTCAGCCTAATGGTGATACCATTGATCGAGTCAATTTGAGGACATTTTTGGAACTGTCTTTGTATCAGTTTATTCTGATCTCATGAAAATCGTATTATGTTGCTTTGGGTTCTACTTTACATGTACAGCTCGGTCAACTCTCTTAGTCATCAGGTTTCTCAGGTGTTGTCTTCCAAAAAATTAAACTTCCCTGAAATATAAGAAGACGTTGGTTAAAGATCTCAGAGTCTTCACTGTCATTGTCTAATTCTAGGAGACATTTTACTTTTGAGCAGGTTCAAGGTGACAGCTCTCCAATTGCCTGAAGGTACAAAAGGAGGGAAAGATGGACAAGCAAGTGTAATTAATATCCATTTAGAAAATGTTCCTTTAATTTCCAATTAGAAAAGCTTCAAAGAGATGTTGAGGGTTGGACTAGGGTGGACGGAGGTGAGAATGAAAGTCTTACCCCAATCACAGCTTCGGCATGGTTTTGGCACAGCATGTATGATGGTGGAGACAGAGCCGATTCCAATTACAAAAGAAGATGTAAAATAAATTCACAAAGCAGCTTACAAAGGTTAAAGTCAGGTCCAAGTTAAACCAAGTGCTTAAGTATTTATAGTACCAAAGTACTCCTTGAATTATTTGTTCATTTCAGTGAAATGAAAAACAATTGTATAAATGTAATTTTAATAACTTGAACTATTTTAAATAAGCAACACATATTAGTGATGGGTTTTACTTCTGCATTTGCTGGGTGAGAATAGGGGTTAGAAATGTGGGCATCTCAAACCCCAAATTTGAATTCTGGTTTGCTATTTGGCAAATTACTTAACATCTCTGTGCCACAGCGTCCAGGTCTGTAAAGTGAGGGGTAATAATTGCAGGCCCTTGAAAGAATGTTGCGCGGGATGGAAGAGTTTCTGCTTACAGCAGCCTTTCTGAGGAGCAACCACAACTGTCGTGTTTCCTAAGTCTGTCCGGCTGTCGCCAGCAGATGCCGACAGGGGGCCGGTGACTTGCAGTGACCCTGGGCTGCTGGACTCTGCTTCTGACTGAAGAGTCCTAAGCAGTGAGCACTGGGGTTCGTGTTAACCAAGTGTGGTGAGATGGCACTCATCCTGTCCTTTCCAGGTAATGGATTTGAATCCTTAGCCAGTGCCGAACCACACAAACCTCTCCTGGCTAGTACTTTTCCAGCTCTGACCTTTTCCTCCCAGAGAGCTACTACTTAACTTGGTGAACTTCTTCACTAGCCTGTGGCCCTGTGTTTGAAAAATCAATAGATTCTAGACTCAGCTTTTAATTTTTATTTTTGTGGTAGTAATAACTGAACACAGGGCCTTTGCACTAAGCTACATCCCCAGCCCTGTTTTATTTTTATTTTATTTATTCATTTTGTTTTTTGAGACGGTGCCTTGCTTTGTAGTTCAGGCTGGACTTGTACTGACTATGTAGCCCAGGCTGGCTTTGAATTCACAATGATCCTCCTGCTTCAGCCTCCCAAGTGCTGGGATTACAGGTTGCATCACTGCACCCGATGGTTTTTCTTCAGGCAGAATCTTGCTGCAATTCTCCTGCCTCAGCCTCTCAGAGTGTTAGGATTATAGGCATGAGCCACATTTCTGTGTATCTATTTGTCTATTATCCTCTACCTACCCTTCTGTTCATCTACCTTTCCATTACTTTTATTTATTTATTAGCTTTGGTGTCTTTATTTGTTGACAGGCCTAAATAAATTAATTACGCAAATAATTTAGCATAGTGGTTTGCACACAGTAAACACTGAGATGTGATAGCTATTATTATCTATTCACTGACTGGTATCTGGTGTGTATTAATTATACCTCTATAAAAGTATGCATGATTATAATGCATTAAGCGTCAGAAATAGAATACTGTAAAACCAAGTCTGTAAGTAACAGTGTGTGAGAAGGAATGAGGCTGAACCCCTCCCGTGGGGAAGAGACGGCATGTCTAGGTTGAAGTTCAGGGTCGGGAACCTTGATGTCTGAAGGTTATTCATTCCGATTCTAACGTGTGGATTTTTGCAACTTATTCTGAGCTCGTTAAGGAAACAGGGCTAAAGGCAAGTGCCGGCCGATGAATGTGTGCACGGCCTGTTTCAGAGGCCCAGCACGTGCACACCCATGTGCACGTGTGTGGTCAGCCTTGGCCTTGAACAACGTCTTAGTCTTTTTCTTGTTGCTCAAGCACAATGTCTGACGCTTGTAGCTTAAAGGAGGCGGGTTTACTTTGGCTCAGGTTTCAGTCCGTAGTTGGCCAGCTCTGAGGCAGAACATCATGACACGGGGGCCTGGTGGAGAAACAGCTGCTCACGTCATGGTGGGCAGGAAGCAGAGAAAAAGAGTGGAAGGGAGATAACCTACCCAGGTCAGGACCCCATCGGCCCACCTTTTCCACCCAGAGCCCACCTCCTAACTACAGGTCAACTATACTACCCTCATAGTCCAACCACCTTCCCAGAGCCCCACTTGTGAGCACAGAGGCTGTGGGGGACATCCAGATACAAACCACAATGCACATCAGTCTCCTGGCATAGCACACAAGTGTGGGCTTTTGTTGCTGAGGAAACGGCTCTGTTTCTCAGAGGAAGGACATATTGAAGACACTTCTTAGTAAGTGATATAAACAAGGTGATGAAGCTCTGGGTCCTGTGTGCACCCGACTGACCATCCCTGCCACAGTGGCAACATCCAGTCCACCCTCCTCAGTGAAGTCCAGTGGTTGCTGATACCCTCCCTGCAGCCCCCAAGTTCTGCAGAACCTTCAAACACGGAAGTGGATGAGGCCACCGAGGTCAGGGACTCTAGACACCTGCCTATGGTGACAGAACCTGTCTCTGTGGGTCAGGTGGAGGGCATGATAAAGATGGTAGGGTCACTCAGAGAGAGCCAACAAGGTGGGACCTTGCTCTGCTTCATGTATAAGTTATTCGTTTTCTAATTTTCCTTTTAGTTAAAAGTAATTAATCCTTTATTTAGAAGCTCCACTTCCAGCCAGTTGTCCAATTAACATGGTTGAAGCTCCTTCCATCAAACCCACACTGAAGAAACTACAGAGGAAGAAGGAAGCATGGATTCTAGAAACTGGCAACAAACCGTCTGCCCTCATTTCTCTTCTCCCTGGGGTTAGAGGTGAACCTGGCCAGGGAAGCTGTAAATGGATGTGACAGAAAACAAGAATTGGGATGTGGTTCTACTATGTGGGGCCCATTCCCCTTCCTGAGCCACCCATCCTGTTGCAGAGAACCACAGCGTAGCCATGTTCTCCTCCACCCTGAGCTCACAAGATGGAAAAACTCAACACTTGAGCAAAATTAGAGTAAAATAAAGATCAAAGCCACACATTACTTACTATCCAAAGCAAAAGTAGCAAATATATTCAGAGAAAAGAATATACGAGCAATTTCAAGCAAGAATAAGAAATTATAAAAAGAACCCAGTGGAAATATTAGGTATTAAAATAAAGTAACTGAAATAAAAGACACAATATATGATAGAAACAGGATAAGTAAGCTGAAGAATGAATTGGTGATTTGGAAGACAAACTTGAGAGAATTTTCCTAAAAGACAGTAGAAAAGGATAAAGACATAAAGTATAAAAGAAAGCCAATGTGTAAGGAGGACAGAAATTACCAACCTGCGGACAATGGAAATCACAGAAAAGGGACAAAAAAAATCCAAGAACAGTAAGTATATGAAGTGAATAGAGGTAATTTCCCCAGAATTAAGGGACTTGGAAAATTCTCATTTGATGGACTTGTAGTATACTCTACAGAGAGAAAAAAGAAAAGCCCGCTCCTAGACACATTGAGAAAAATCGAAAGTTTCACAAACACAAAGTCTAAAACCCCAAGAGAAAAAGCAGTAGTCTTGGAAAGGAACAGATGTCAGATCCCAGAAATCTTTCCAGGAAGGAGATGTGATGAGCAGATGGAGAAACCCACTTTTAATTTACGATCTTATATTTTGGCCACATTCAGATGGGAAGATTTTCCCAGATAGAAGGTTTGCACAAAAGCCCACATTGAAAATGCTTTGGAGGAACATTCTCACATGTAAGACAAACAAATGAAGGCTGAAGCAAGAGGGGAAAAACAGGCCATGCAGCATCCTGGTAAAATTAGTATTTTCTGAAACCTAATTAATCTCCTCTTAAGTGGCCCATGGTTGGGGTTGTTGGTCTTACTTTCTGCAAATCCATAAGAGGAAAATTCTGTCCGTAATGAGTGGAGTGAGTGGGAATTCATACAGAGTAGCAGACAAAACAAGTACCCAATACCACATCTCTCTCCTCATCACTCTGTTGTCTACTGGTCCTTTAATTCAGCAATGTGTTTTTATTTCTTCCCTTCTTGTTGTTGTGCTAAAGTAACATTGCAGCACCTCCTTCCATCAGTAACCCCTTGAACAAGAGTTTGTGGATCTTTGCACATTTCAAACTCAGAAATCATCTCTGACTCGTGTGCACGAATGTGCAAACACACACACACACACATCTCCCTTGTCCCTGGGGCATCCCCACAGTTGAAGGCGACAGGGCAGGAGCTGTTTGTGGCCCCGACCTAGGCTGACCCAAGCTCACTGTGGAAGGCCCTTTCCCCAGGGTGGAGGCCGGGTGGAGGCTGCAGACTCCACTGTCCCTCATGAGCCCTTGCCCTGGTGTGGCTACCAGGCTGCTGGCCTTGTAAGGGACTGAAATGCGCCAACATCAAACTTCCAGGGGAACAGGGTTGGGGATGCTCTGTTCACACCTTCTAGACAACTAGATCTGGATTGGGGCAGCCTTTATTACGACCCAGCTTCTTGTCTTCCTCTTCCATTAAAGCAAATCTGAAGGAGGAGGAAGCTCTGGGAGATACCGCGAACAGAGAATCTGTTGGATGGCTCCTCGGGACACTGATGCGACCATTTATCTTTCATTTTTTCCTTCGCCAAATAATCCATTATGTGGATTATCTTTTTATATGCAAAAGTGGTCGTTTTCAAATGTGTCTTTTAGAAACAGAGCTAGTTTTTCAGAGGAATTATTTTTTACGGAGGCTCAGAGCATTAAAAATGAAAATGGGATTGTTTTAGCTGACTTGCAGAAATAAGGGCCCTGAGCCTCCCTTGCCCGGCTTCCTGCTTGTCCCAGCAGGCCTGGAGTTGGGGGCGCCGTTGGAGCGTGGCGTCCAGAATGAGCCCCCTGAGAGTGTGACTGTCAGTGAGAGTTCGCAGTTTTAAGCGGGAAAGGAACTTATTTAAAAGCACTGTGTAGCGGGCCGTGCTCCGGGAGGAGGGAGGAACAAGGGCCGCAATCAAAGTGAAGATGCTGGGATGGTGGGGCTGCAGGAACCGAGGCTCATGGCCCTGGGTGCGGGTGTCCAGTAGCTCGCTCCGGCGAGGCTGCACGGGGGGCCTGAGGGACCTCGGGAGGGGTGAGATCTGAGGTTCCCACTGCCACCTCTCCCTCCCTGGCACGGAGCCTGCCTACCCCTTCTTCCTCCTCCTTCCTCTTCCTCTTCTTATTTTCTGTACTGCAGTTTGCATCTAGGGTCTTTGCACTGAGCTGCATCCCCAGCTCTTTTTAAGTTGCCCAGGCTGAGCTTCAACCTGCAATCCTCCTGACTCAGTCTCGCAGAGACCCAGAGTCCCAGGCGTGCACCACCGTGGCTAGCTTAGTCCTCACTTCTTTATTTAACCAGCTTCTCGTTCAGTGTGGAGCTGGAGGCTGACAGGAGAACCCTGTGTCACAGGCCTCTACCTGATCTTCAAGGAAAACTGGGGAATGGAGTGTGTGACATTTTAGTTTCCATAATGGGAGGTGACTCCGTTTTATAAGACAGAGAATTCTCCAAAAAGAGGGCGTTCGGATCTTAGACAAGGGCAGAGAGGATGATAGATGTCCATGACGGTAACTTTGGCCAGGTGCTTCATCTTTCTGAGTCTCTTTTCTCTAGGGAAGACAATCCATCCACGGCAAACATTTCATGAGAGTTGTTCTAGTTATCTATTGCATTTAATAACTCAAAATGTTTGCATTTTATGTCATGATTTTTATGGGCAAGGAATTCAGGCAGGGCTTAGCTGGGTGATTCTGTTCCACATGGCATCTAGAACTAGACTCCCTGGGATATCCAGGTAGAGGCAGCTGCAAGCCCGGATTCACCTGGGCTCTTCTCCCTCTCCAGGTGGCCACAGGCCTCTCTGCATGGACTCTCCAGCAGGACTTTGGCTCTAAGAGGCCAAGTTCTCTTTAGGGCTAGGCTTGGAGCTGGCAGAATGTGCTTCTACCGTACTGAGTCGGTCAAAGCAGTCCCAGGCCAGCCCAGATTCAAAGGAGGAGAAAGAAGCTGTACCTCACAGTGGAAGGATCAGAATTTGCAGCTATCTTTACTCTACTTTAAAATCCATTATGTGCCAGGCCTGGTGTTGGGAGCAGGCAATAGAGAACCGAACAGGACATGGCCTGTTTTCAAGGAGCGCACCATAATGCAAGGTTACAGGACAAGTGAGCACTTGAGAGCAGTAAATGAGATCAGTCCAAAGAAACATTGCAAATTACAAAACAGAGTTAACAAGAAGCTGTAAAACTTGGTGAGTTCTAAAACTAGGATCTAAGAAACCCCTCTAAGGCGCTCCTGTGTCATTCACCATTGACTGACTGATGTGCCCAGAATCAGGTGTCAGCTGAGGATTCTGTCGGTTTATTGTCCCCAGTTCTCAAACCAAGCTCACACCCCAGACTAGCACGGTACTTGCACTGCCTGACTGGTCACCCAGCATGCTGCCGTCTCTCTTCTGTCAGCACCTGCTACTCTGCCTTTGATGCCATTTAGTAGCGATTTCTCAAGTTTCCCACACAAGCCTCTGGCAGTTTAAGGAGGGAGGTAGGAGTGGCAACCATCTGCTCTGAGTTGCTGGGCTCCTAGTCATTACTGTAACCCTCTGTCCTCTCTTGGGCCACAAGGTGAGGAGTGTACAGACTCCAGGGAGGCTGAGCTGAAGATGCTCCAAGGGCGCTTTTCCTTCGTTTGCAAAACTTGCAGAGCTCCTACTCTGTTTAGGGAGGTAGACAGCGGACTTTGAGGCAGTGAAGTTCCCACCAAAGAGTCAGCCACAGAATGTTATAAAACTTTCTATTTGTTTTACCTGATCGATAAAGTGATACATAAATAAAACTAGAAAGTAGAACATTAGAAAAGTAAAGAACAGAAAAGCAGTTAGTCATAATCCCACCATTCAAAAAACAGTAAAATGAGCCTTTTAATTTATTTCCTTCTAGTTATTTTTATTTAGGTAAAAAATCAATAGACTTCATTTTTTGGAACAGTTTTTGCTTTAGAGTAAAATTGAAGAGATGGTAGTACATTTGTTCCCATTAATGAAGAAATATGGATATGCTCTTATGCACTAGTCTGCCGTCCGTATGAACGTTTACTTTTGTGTGTTGCACAGCTGTGGCTTCTAAGATCAGTGTCTCCCATTTCAACATGACAACGAATAGTTCCACCGCTTCTCTCTTATGCTGTCGGATCCTACCACAGTACACTTCTGTGTGCAGCTTCTTACTTATTTTTTCTGTATGAGCCTAACACAAGCCTTCCTTTGTGTCACGTTTTTGCTCTGTGTTTTTATGAACACCCATAAACATCACACATTGCTCTGTTCTACACTTGGCCATTCCCCTGACACTGGCCATTCGTGTTGCTGACAAGTTTTCACACATTCTATAGGATGTTTAAAAATTAGTTCATGGAGATAGCTTCCCAGGATTTAGATAGTGTTCAGGGGCAAACATTAATTTAGGAACAGCAGAGTGTGGCGTCCCCCAGCACCTCCCAGACAAAGGGCCTTTGTCTGGAGGCAGGAGGGCCAGCCTGCAGGCCTGGCCAGTGCCAGTTTCCATGTGGCTGCCTGCACCCCGGGGGGAAGGGCCTTCGCTGGGGTGAAGGCAAGGCTGGGGCAGGGGCCACACCAGCCTGGCTCTTAGCTTCTTCTCTCTAGGAAGGGCTGGAGGCACACGCTTCCCTCTTACTGTCACCCGTCCAGGGCGCCCTTGAGCCTTTACTGCTTTTAATTCTTTTGCTCTCAGAAATTGTTGGTTCAATGAGGGAAAACAGCCCTGGTGTCCATGGAAGTAAAATGGGGTGGCGTAAAAAGGTTTTGATGAAATGTATCGCTCTGGTTACCCAGCAAGGTCAAACTGCCTAACGGGAACTTCAAACTCTGTCAGCTTGTCTAGAAGGTTTCACAGGCAGGCAGACAGCAGGCAGAACATCCCTCGGCCAATTCTCACGGGAAAAGCACACCAGAATTGGTGAAAATAATAGTATTTTTTTCTTTATGCTGAGGAACCGATAACCACAAAGCTCAACATCTGCACAGCCCTGGAATGCCACTTTCTTACATGCCAGCTCCTATTTTTAAAACTTTTTATTAGTATATGTGTGTGATACATAAAAAATGTGTTAATCTTTGGAGACCTGGAACACACACACCTGGGATCTTGATCCTTTTTCCTCCCTTTCCCCTTCCTTCTCTCCTGCTTCCCCCCATTCTCATCTCCACAGTCTGCCTTCCTGCTTCTGTGCCGTGGGCCCATCTTCACCGCTTTACAGCGAGGACTCCTCAGCTGCTGCATAGTCCCCCGGTGGCAAGTGGCACGACAGGAAGCCGAGTCAGGCCAGTGCTTTCCACACCCACCCCAGCTTCCCTTGGGATCCTGTTCCATTCCCACACAAGGCCAGGGGTGCCAGCGTGCCCAGAGCCACTGCGCAAGACCTTGTTTGTTTGTGTCCTTGGAGTCTGGCCTGTCCCCTGACCTCTGACCCAGAACTATTTGTCCCAGCCATTTCCCAGTCTGACACCCTTACTCAAAACAAAGTGCAACGAAGCTCAGCTTGCTTCCAAACCCGCCGTCACACCCGAGGTCAGTGGGAAGGAGTGGTGTGGTCAAGTGGCGTGAGCCAGATTAACCCTGAAGTAAATAGGAAAACTAGACCGTTGCAAGTTCAGATTCTGGCAGGCCCCAGATAGCCGGGAAGTCGTGGAGCACACATTACGGGCACAGTCTTTGGGCCCCAGGCCCCGGGCGGGAGTCTCCCTTTGCCCTCTGTGCTGTCTGACTTCAGGCAGGTGACCCTACCACTCTGGGCCTCCGTTTCCTGTGGGCAGAGCAGGGCTGGTCACCGGACATCTCACAGGCTTGGCAAGGATGATGTTGAGGAAATAAGGGTGTCACACTCGGCCTGCTGCGCGTGTAAGGAAGCCCATCAGAGGCTGCAGTTTTTCTTATCCAGGAGACAAGAAAACCCAGAACCATCAATCCCCTGGGCCTAGTGTTCTTAGAACTTCGGCGGAGGCCTCCACTCCACCGGCAGCCGTGTGAAACTTACATATTGCTTAAATAAAAATTCCATTACCAACTGTATAGAAGTGAAACTTTAAAGAAGTCAGGTTTGGGGGGTAATTTTTGAAACATTTTCATTAGTACATGTTTGCGGTATATAATGATCACATAGTAGCACATCTTAATTCTTTTTACGTCCCCTCTTCTTCTCCCTCCATCTCTCGGTCCCTGTCCTCTCCAGGGCAGCCTTGGTGGCATGGTCCGCATTTCTGCTAGCTCTTTGGTTCTGGCAACCGGACCTGGGAAGGAGCAAGCCGCGTCTGGCGTCCTCCCCGCGCCCCTCGGCCCGGCGCCCGGCAGGTGGCGCTGCAGCCGCGCGCTGTGCCCGGAGTCCCCGCGGCGGCCGGGAAGTGGGGCTGCGGGCGGACGCGAAGGATGACACACGGAGCTGGTCGGAAGCCGCCGCGGGGCCTGGCGTCACGGCCCAGGGGAAAACAAAGCGCTCCTGCCCGGGAGTTCACGTCTGCTCACCAGCGAGGCCGGGCATTTCCAGGCAGAACGGGTTCCTGCGGAATTGCAGGGCCTCGCTGTGACTCAGATTCACTTTCTGTAAGCTGGAGTCGGATTGCACTTCCCTCACTTGGGGCTGTGACTTGAACCTTTAGGTCATCAGTTGTTTGCATGCTAGCTGAAGAGTTTTGAGTATTTCATAAGCACTTGAGGGGGCAGCGCTCACTTGGGGCAGATCTGTAGTGGGCCATTTTGTCACTTTTAGCTCCCAGCTGGGGTGGCTTCATGCAATGTTGCCCCATCTTCAGGGCTTACTCCGCGGGGTGTGCAAACCTTCAGACAGCTTCCATAAATACCGGGATGTTTTCGTGTAGGCCTGTCATGTTCTGTTGCTGTATGTCAAGACGAGTGACCTCAAGATGGGCATGAGTTTCTTTTTCCTTCTCCGAGATGCATAGAAGATTAGTTCTTACAGTAGATCTTAGCAACCTCAACATGTGGATTCTTTTCCCTTTCCAAGTGGAGAACTTGTACCTTGTCACTTAAACAGTTCCTAGCCTCTCTTTGGCAGATCTGAATTGGTGGCACCATTATGCTTGCGCTTCAGAGTCATTATTAAATAAGCTTAGGGTTACTTGGACGCAAGCACTGCATACCATGATGGCCATTCTGATAACCATAACGGCCACACAGTGACAGCTGGGTGGGTGGCATATACAGTGTGGATACATTGGACCAAGGAAGGGATGGCGCGTGCCCCAGGCCAGACAGCAGGAGACAGGGTGAGGTTTCATCACAGCCCTGTGAAAGGTGTGTAATTTAAAACTTGGGGACTATTTCTGGAATTTTCCATTTAATATTTGGGAACATTGTTGACCATGAAGCTAACTAAAACGACGGAAATCAAAACTGGGTAAGTGGGGGCAACTCCTGTATACTGTTTACATGTTCAAAAGTATTCTGTGTAGAAACCCAAGAGAAGCTTGCCAAACATTTTTTCCTAGCAGGTAGCCCTGGAGGAAATTGTTCATGGGGACAGTAATGGCTGGACCAGGCATGGGAGCAAGAATGCAGGTGACTTGTGATGAGGAAAGACAGCTCTGAAGGAAATTCTTCTCCTCCTCCTCCTCCTTCTAACATTTAGAAAAATAACATAGAATTGATCAGTGACTGCAGTTGATCCGTTCTGAAGATTTTGGCCAAATTTGATACTGGAAGGGTGCGGGGAAGAAAGGATATGGTTAGAAACTACAGAAAAACAGCAGAGCTGGAAGAGTTGGAAAGGATATGAGCAAGGAACCAGAGGAACCTGGGTCAAAACACCTGAGTTCACACCGGGAGGAACCCCTGAAGAGAATTAGCCTAGGAGCGGGAAGATGAGAAGTGTCATCTTCAGCAGGGGCTCGGAGCAGCAGCAAGCCTGAGCTTGCCGGGGCCCTGTGAAGGTGACCGTGTCACTTGTCCCTCTGCTGCCCTGCTCCTAATGTCCCTCTACACATATTTAAGGGGAAATACATCCTCAAGAAGTTCCCCACACCCTATTCCTAGTTCCAGCTAACTGGTCTCCCTTGAGTTTTTCTACAGACTTTTAATTCCCTTTCTCAAAAGTTTTCCTACAAAAACCTCTGTGCCAGGATGTGTGTGTGTGTGTGTGTGTGTGTGTGTGTGTGTGTGTGTGCCTGTGGACTGAGATTTTTTTTTTTTTAAGGTTTTTCTTAGGAAAAAAATTCTCGGGGACAGGAGAAGGTGGGAAGCTTCTTGCCTGTGGCGTCTCTTGCACCTTCTCTTCCCTCCTGGCATCTAGTGTGGGCGTTCGAGGTGTCCTGCTGATCTCTTGCCTTAGTGGAACTGGGTGAGGGCTGAGCGGAAGGTGTCAGTGAGTTACTGGGCACTTCTCAGATGCAAGGATGTGAACATCTCAGATGACCAAATGAACAGCAAACCCATAAGCAAGCAAACTAATGCACACACACAAAACTCCCAAACATTTGTCCAGCTAAGACCAGGAGACCTAATTTTGTCCAGCTGAACTCCTTCCCACAACATGACACACAGGAAATGTGATGCTCTACCGCATACTCTGTTCTCATGGATGTATGCAGTGTTGTGAGTAATTTTTGACTTGTGACGTAAATTCTCTCCCTTTCTTCCTCACTCAGAAAAACACATTGAGGTTGAGGAAAATGAAAGAGTTCTCATTTGGTGGGGAGTGTGTGTGTGTGTTTATATGTCCTTTGTGAGAGGAAACCAGGTGAAACTTTGCCAAGTGATAGGTTACGATTGCTCTAGGTACAGCAGGGCAGTAGAGAGCAGGAAAGCTTGAAAAGAAAACAACCTTTGCAAAGATCAACATGCATAGACTCCCACACAATAAATAGGTCACTTTTGTTTGCCACTTTCCAATATCTGATCTTGGGTATTGGAATGGGTAGGGCAGATTCTAGGGTGATAGGGACGCTGAGACTCACAGAGGGCTTGAGTGGGTTTCCAGAGACCACTTATATCAGAAATGTGACTACATCCTTAAACTCCCGCCTCTCAGCCCTTTTGAGGTGACTGGGGAAGACCAGGTTCAAGTCTGAAATGTGCTTCATTCTCTCCTCAGAGTAGCTGAGGTCAGGTGCCTCCGCCAAGCCGAGAAGCATTTGTCAAGCAGGCCCCGGGCCTGTCCTGGGTTCTTGGGTGAAGGTCCTAACCCTGGGTGATACTGTCTGATGAGTTTCAGGCTCCTGGGACACACAGATGGGAGGGCGCTAGGATACTGCTCCTTCTTCTCAGGTTGAGAACCCTGATTTTATCTACTTTGAGAGGAGTGTAGAATGTCAGCCAGACTTTTATCACGTACCCTCTGTCACTTCCTATGGACTGTTTGCACGATGGAGATTTCCCATCTGTATCTTTAGCGTCTAAGTCTCCATCGTTGCTCAAGTGTGTGTGGCTGTGTTTCACTGACTCATAGCTGATGTGTCTAATAGAACCAGTGACTGTGGGGTAGAAGGAAGTCAGTGTGGAAAGCCCAGGAATGGCCCCATGGCCTGCCCCGCGGCTTTCTGCAGAGTCCTCAGGACAAGTTGCAGATAGCTTAACTTTCAGAATTACCAGTTCTCTGAGCCTCCCTTCTTCGTGCTTCTTGGAAGAAGGCTATATCGTGGAGTGAAGCAAAAGGGCACCGGTGTGGCCCACATTCTAGACCGGGGGTGGCGAGCCCACGGCACGCGAGCTGCAGCTGGCCGTTTGTAACCATTGAAAGCTCTCAAGTTTCACCATCACTAGGCTGTTCTTTGCCGTGGCCATCAGCCCCACATCTGCGGCCGAGGCTGCGCGGTGAAACAGCTGAGTCACAATCACAATTACAATTACGCTTTGCCACTCCTCTACAATTACAAACGTTATCGCCCCATCTGACGCAGAAGGGGTGTGGGCTGGAGACGAAATATACATTAGGAACAAGCTCGTTGGAGGCCCCAAGACTGCTTTCATATAGTGAAGGCTTTTTTTTGAAAACTCTAGAGCTAAAGTTATAAAGATCTAGAGCAGTCATCTCCCTTTTCTGCTCCACTCCACGGGAGATGAAAATACAAAGTAAACAGCACCCTAAGTCGCTCATCCCAGCCACATGCCTTCTACTTGCTGGGCTTCGTGTTCTCGGTAGACATGGCTGGCCAGCGTATAGCGCCAGTGCCCTGTTCCTTCTTTGTCCACCTCTGCTGGTGATCGCAACACCTTATTCAAAAGCACCTTCACTAGGAAGTGTGTTTGCCCGAGTCTTCATGGTGTATTGTATTGCTTCTGAAACTTAAAACAAATTTTCTTTTGTTGTTCTCAGGTTGTCCTCTGGGTCCACCACGTCCCCAGCTGACCAGAAGTTCTTCCAGAGCAGAGGTAATACCTTTGGATGTCTGTTTATTCTCCTTTCTCCTTCCTTTTTATGGGCTATCTGCAATATCAGGGACGCCCGATGTCATTTCCAGCCACTGCCAGCCCAGGGCCCTCCCAGCCAGCTAAGAACAGACCCTCTTCCTCTGAAGTTCATGTGAATGGCCCCCAAAATAGCCAGGACATGTGAACGAATTCAATTTCATATTCCACATCTACCAAACACGACCTTGCTGAAATCTCTCCCATTAGATGACAAATCCGGATGTTTCTATTGCTTGGTTGCTATTTGCCACACGCTTCCTGGACGGGTTTCCAGGTAACCCTAATGGTTGTGTGTTTCTGGGGAAGGAGGGGGAGAAAATAACTCACCTCTTCGGTAAGTGGTTTTAAAAATATAACAGCATTTAAAAGCTTTTAAAGGGCATTTCTCTCCTTCCGGCTGCTCAGGGCCCTGTTTGCTTTGCGATAGGAGCTCCTGCAATGCTCTTGAGTTTGGCCACACCTGACCAGGACAGAAGGCAGGTTGAAAGGACAGAAGATTGATTTTTGTCTTTGTGGGGCATTCCATGAGGGGCGTGGGAGAGAAACCGTGTGGGGAAGCAGCGGTCAGTGAGCTTTGCCTCTCCATATGTTCTTCGTTCATGTGTACGGCGAAACAACTTCTGTTTCAGCAAGCGAGTCCCAAACTACCAAGTGGAGCTGTTCATTCTGAGGGTCCCAAGGAGGTGGCAGGGATCTGGAGGGCCAGGGTTTGGGGCTGCCACGGCCTTTCCGCTCACTCTCATTTCCATCCTAAGCTTGCTGGGGAAATGGACCCAAATTGCTCCTAGGTTTTGATTTGATGTGGCCACAGGGTGACCACGCGGGTCCACTCTGGGACAGGTGGGTTCCACGGTTCAAACTAAGCCGGACTGTCCCATTTTTGAAAACTGGAAGGTTTCCTCTCTGCCAGAACTTGGGGTTTACCTTCCCCAGAGCATTGAGCAAGAACCTCATGTTTACAAAAATCCCAGGCGCCGTGGTTTCTTCCCATCAGGGCAGAAACAGGAGGAGTGGGCACAAAATGTGGAGTAGATTTTGTAACTTTTGTCCCTTCATTTTTGCCCACCAGGATATGTGGGATCCTGGGTGTAAGGGGATGTTTTGGTTGTCTGAGTTCTGAAAATATAGTTTAAAAATTTTCACCATTAATCAAATCATTATGTCTTCTGTGTATTGTTCTATTTTTTCTGAAGCTATTCTTAGGGTCATAGAAAAAAATACCTACACTATACTCTAAATGCTCTCTGAGAAATGTTATGTTTGGTTTGTCTTTGGTAAGTTAGTTTGGTACATTTCATAAATAGTGCTGTTGTGATTCCTTTAAAAGATATACATTCTCTACCTGGTTTTGTGTGTGTGTCTATGTATGTGTGTGTGTGTGTGTGTGTGTGCGCGTGCAGATATATACACGCACAGGTCGAAGTTTTTTAAATCAAGTGTTCATACAGTATTTGGTGCTACCTCCCAGCTGCTAAATGAATCTCAAATCTTTTGGGTTTTCCCATCTCTCAGGCGTTACCAGGAGCAGAATGCCCCACTGTGTACACGCAGCAACCATGTCCACACTCCAGGTATCTCCCACAGGCTCTTCCACCTGAACCCCTAGGTCTTCAGATAAATATATCAGTGTCCATTTATATAGTGGGTCTATGTGGGACTTAACTAAAATATGCACATACATTTTTTAGAAGACATGAGAGGTTGGGGTCATACAAGTTTTTACATATGTGAGGATAGTAACCATATATATCTAGTATGCATTAACTCTATAAAATGAAGATTCCAAACTCCCACCAAACTGAGGAACAAAGCTTCATGATTTGACTGTGAAGACTCTAAAAGTACTGGGTTTCACAATTCCCTTACTTAATTGGAGCCCTTCAAGGGTGGGACAGCAGGAGCTAAATAGTTCATGTTAAGGCAGATTGGGACTTGGCAAGTCCCAGATTTCCAGTAGGATTTAGCTCTCTGAGTCACATCAGCTTGGATGGAAGTTTCACTCGGGAGTAGGGAGGAACAAATCTACAGGATTCTAGAAAGCAGTGCTCCAGAAAGACCTTTAGCGTCTCCACAAATCAAAAATACAGGATTCGTGTTCTGCTGCCGTACCTTCTGTAATTCAAAATAAAGACTATTCAAAGCCACAAGATAAACATGAAAATAATTTCTCCTGATAACTATTGGGTTGATTAAAATATTTTCAAGTTTTCCTTTCTTTGTGAGTATTTCTGCCATCCTAAAGACTTGCTGAGTCCTTTGTTAGTTACCGTAGCACATCTAGCAAGACAAGGTGAGGGCGACTGTGGAGGTGGCCATCTGAGAGAATGTAGGTGCCAGGCTGAGGACAGCTCTAGCTAGTGGGTACCTACCTACCCAGCTAAGGGTCAGAGTAAAGGGATAACCCCAGCATGAGTTCCAGAGTGGGTGGATTTCAGGACATAAAGAGCAGTTCCTTTTTGGTTCTGAGTGCTGGTTACCTGGTTTATGACTTGTACACATTCATCTTCTGGCTAGAAGGCTGGAAGCAAACATATATAGCTCATGAGGAGAATAACCAAAGAGCTAAATATAATGGAGGAAGCAGACAGCCAATCCTAGATAGACCAGGATGGCCCATAGTCTTTCATAGTTGATGAGAGGCCAAGCCAAACCAGTGCGTCTGTCCTTCAAAGGTCAGCCATCTAGGGCTTTGTCAAACTGGGAAGGGAAGGGAGTTTTCAAGGGTCTTTTGTGGAACGCACACAGCTCCAGCCCCTGAGGTTCAAGTCAGGATCTGGAAACTTCTGTAGCAACCACCCACCTGCACGCACGATGCTTAGAGACCAGCCAGGGCCTTCCATGCTCTGTCTCTTCCCCAACACCTTTCCTGTTGTGAACATTACGGTTTCCCTTCAGGTGGGAAAGAGGTCATCAAAACAACAACAACAAAACAAAAAATGCTCTAATTGCAATATAATATAACCAAAAGCTGAAGTCTTTACCTCTTTGTAGATAGAACCAAAAATTTTAGATAATATTTTTTTTGTTGCATGTTAATCAACAAACTATGTAGGAAATAGATTTTTGATCCAAGACATTTTTGTTTATATCATAAATCATACTGCCTAGTGGCACGGAGAATACATTAAAAATATAGGTATATATTTAGGCACGGGCTTCTAACAGAGGAGGTACATATACATGTATATAACAAAATAAGGAAACTGTGAGTAGCTCAGCAAGAAACTTGATAGAAGTTGAAATACAACTTAAAGGAGATTCTCACTCATCTGTGAGTTCCTTTGTCTTTCGCTGGATCTTACCATCTGTGTATATTTCTTTCTTTTCCTTAGAATGACTAACGATGCCCCTGCATTCATTTCTGTCTGCTGTATTATAAACTCTCATTCCCCCCCCCCCCCCACAGAAAATCTGGGATTCGTGCCTGTGTTTACTGTTTTGCTCCTGGATCTCATCAAGTTTTCAATCAGTACACAGTCCTTGTTTGCTTTCCATACTTAGTTTACCAGCCCAGCAACCTGCAGGGCTCCGGGCTCTTTGGTCTCCGTGTTTGAGAAGACCACACCCGAGAGCAGAAGGTGGAGCCTGCCCTGGCTCATGTCCCCCTTTCTAGCCTGTGGCCTTGGCTGGTCCTTTAGGTTCTCTGAGATTCAACTGTTGCAACTACTTACCTTGCAGAGTTATTGGGGACATCAAACAAAATAAGGACTACCAGGTACTACTCAGATATGAATGATGCGTTTCTATTAATAAAGTTTCTGTTTTGTACTGAGACAAAAGGAACACTAGTAGTCACTCATTTGGTATGTTTTCTTTTTCTTCTTACTCAATTTACATGTTCTTTTATTTCTGTCCATGATTCTCTTCAAATTTTATAAGTCTAAAATGATGTTGTCATCATTGAGTCATGAGTGAGTCACCCACTGAGAACATGAATCAGCTGAGCCGGAGGAGGAATCATCCCCAGTCTGGGAGGAACTGACACGTCTGCGGAGTCCGCATTGGAGTTACAGACCAGAACTTCCAGGGCGAAGAACCAGGGAACTCCACAGACAGTGAAGAGCGTCCGAGGGATTGACAGAAGCTTCGGAAGGCAGCTTTGAACCTGCGGGCCTGGCGACCTACAATCACCCTCGAAGACGAGGTTATCACACTCCCAGGCTGCTTTGCGAAGGAGGCCGGACGGCGCGCCCAGCCCGTGGTTAGGCGACGGCTTGCCTGGCAGTTCTGCAGGCCTGCTGACCACAGGTTCTCATTCTCTCCGCCCTTTCATTGAGGCTCCTTGGTCCGGGAGGGCTGAGCCTCTCTTAGAAGCGGAGCTCAATTAAATTCCTTCAGCATTGGTCATTATCACCTGGCACGTTTCTATTGTCATTGATATACTTATAAACCAGCAATTCAAGTTCATCTGTGAAACGTCGCTGGGAGTTTTCGTCTTCGCTTTGGAACTGTGCTTTCACAGAGCACTCGGCCCCTTCTTAGAATGATATTTTTAAAAGCATCCAATAAAATGCTCAGGATACCAAAGAAGCCAATTGTATTGAAGAATGCTTATCGCATTTTAAAAATACAAAACATGTGATACTTTTACCTAGGTGCTTTATTCCTTTGGTGGCCGTGGTGGTCCTGGGGATTGAATCCAGGGCCTTTGCTCAGAGCCACGTCTGCAGCCCTTTTTTAGCTTTTATTTTGAGAAAGAGTTTCGCTAAGTCAATCAGTTACCCGGTCTGGGCTTGAACTTGCCATCCTCCTACCTCAGCCTCCCACAGTGCTGGGATTACAGGTTTAATGTACCACATCTGGGTTAGATGCTTCTTTATTAATATACTAAAAGAGATTTACTGGTAGGTTTACAAAATATTGCACTTTCAAAATAGTCGCGACTTTACATTTTACATATTTATTTTCAATTATTGGCAACAACTACTTGCCGATAAAGTCACAGGTAAATATTGTGGCTTATTACCTACTTTCACGATTGAAAGAAATGCTACGTTTCAGTTAGAGGCCAATAACAATAAAAACAGGTCTTCTCCCCATCCAGGCTTATAGAATTTCCATCCCCTGACTTTCATGCAAGAACCTATCAGGTCTCTCTAGGCCCCAAGTGAGCACCCTTGTGGAAGTGGCCTCTTGGCTACCGACCCAAAGCACAGTCACAGGGACTCAGGACAGCAGTATCTGCGTCTTGGTGACTCCACTTTAACAGTCCGCCATTCACAGCTCAGCCCCGGCTGGCAGGCTGCCGTCCTGTGGGTCAAGCGGCAAGAAGTGCTCGAAGTAATTTTGGATCTAGGGTCCGTGTGTGCGGCACTTGCTCTGTGTTTTTGCTGAGGTGACCTTAGAGCTTTACAACAGGCAGTCAAGGTTTAAGTGACTTGTCACAACGAATTCTCAGATAAAAGGTCAGCTGAGGCTCACAGCCAGAGGTGGCGTGAGCATGGGAGCAGGAAAAGGCAAGAAATATGCTGAGTTGGGCATGGTGGTGCACGCCTGTAATCCCAGAGTTTGGGAAGCTGAGGTGGTAGCATCGTCATGAGTTCGAGGCCAGCCTGGGCCAGCCCAAACAACATAGAAAGATCCTGTCTCAAAAAAAAAAAAAAAAAAAAATCTGGGCTCAGGTTGGGGAAGATTTTGTACAACTTCATCCCCCAGCCCTGGACCTTGGCAGCCAGAGAAGTGTGGTCCAGTGAAGACATTTACAATCACTTCGCTGACACTGAGGTGAGGTGCTACATGGTAGAAATAAATAGGAAATCAATTGGTCTGTCTGTCTGCCTATCTATCTATCTATCCATCTATCTATCTATCCATCTATCTGTGGCTTGAGGGAATTGGTTTTATGTTAAGTCCTAAAAAGAGGCAAAGGATGTACCGATTTCCAAAATTAAGCAACCTCTCTATAGAATTTTTTGAAGAAAGCAAAGGATTTAATAGACCTAGAAATGATATCCTTTAACATTTCCAGTGGCATAGTTTTTAATGTAGGCAGGATTTTTTAGTAGAAGTTGCTATCAAGGTTTTTTTTTTATTTTAGTGTATATAACTTTTGCAGTGAATTTTATTGGCATTGGCCAAATTTTATATGCATATATATGTATCAATGTAGAATATGTATTAGATATTATATATATAGTTTGCTTTATACATTTTCAAACACGACAATAGCTACGGCATACCAAAAAACCCTAGATAGACAAGAATTCTTTTCAGAACATAAGGAATGGTGAACCAAAGCCATGACATGATACGGGAGGGCTCTTGCTTCCTCACTTGTTTGTCACTGAGCCACATACCCGGTATTTCCAGATAAATGTCCCAGGGAACTACACATGCTTTGAGGATTGAGTCAAAACAAGATGAGAGAACTGCTATAAATAGAAAAAAGAGAACGTACGTTGGTGGTAGGTTTAGGAAATGTGGAAATGAAATCATATCCAGAGAACAACAAATTGACTTTTGAAAATAACCCTCTTATAACTGGTGAAGAGCATGTAGTCTAGCTAGAACATGGAAACCACCAGGGCTTCTGGGAAGTGGATTGGGTTGGCTTCACGTTCTTTCTCCTGAAGGAGAGGACGCTGGAGGAGCAGGCGGTGGCTTCCAGGTCAGGGCCAGTCGCTCTCAGATGGCTTCTTTCACTGCCGCGTGCTTCACAGTGGCGAGTCTCATTTGAGACTGAGAAGCAGTATAGTCTCATTTGCTCTCCACTTGGTGGTCACCGGGTTTAGTGAAAACTCTCCAGCCGTGCTCAGTACCATCCTCTGTGCCCAGGTGTGGTGGCACTGACCCTTGCGGTCCCCTACCATGGAAGGCTGATGGTTAACTCCCTTGTCGTCATTCTATCCAGAGATGTTTCCGATTTTAACTATGGCGAAAATAGCACCATGAAGTTTCCTTAGAACATAGCTTCATAGTGCTTTCAATGGAACCGTGAAACATTCGGGGTCCTTTGTTCTCCTGAAGAATATGACCTCTGCTTTGCTTTATAGAAATTGTTTCCTTCCTGGAACATTTAGAAAATCATTGCACACAACGTTCTGGGAGCTGCGGGAAGATTAAGAATGACCTTTAGCTGAAGAGGGAGGCAGCACAACTATGAGAGGTTCTGACCTATTTTCTTTTCATATGTATCATGTTGCACCTCTATGGAAAACCCTGGCAAGGTCCCAAGGCCAGCATAAAGTAAACCCTAAACAGTCTCGGAGAATTGACCTTCAATCACTAGAAAATTTGTCTAATTGTGCTCCAGGGCAAAACTCAGTTAAAATCTGCCAAAGGCGTCTCCCATTTAAAGGGGGGGGTGTGGGGTGGGATTTCTTTTCAAAGGAGGAAGATAAGGTACACACGATGTTAACACTATTTCCTCAAACCGGTTGTACTTGATATCTTGAAGAGCACTTTCACAATTTTCCCACTTGATTTTTCAGACAGAAGGCTAAGAGTACAATGATACAGTGAAGAGTTATACAATTATACAAAAGATATACTTAACAGGGAAAAACGTGTGTTTAAAAATTTTTCATATGTGCTAGTTAATAAAACGGGTATGGCCATTAAAGGGATGAATCACACTGTACATACAGACTTCATTCTGAAGGAGAATAAACATTTATAAAACATTTACTAGGAGCTAGGCATTGTGGGAAGATCTTAATATGCGGGATGCCACTTGGTCCTTACAATGGGGTTGAGAGTAGTAAGTACTTAACAAAGAAAACAAGTGACTCTTTGGGGATGAATGGTGTCGAAGAGGGCAGATGGTAGTCCTAGGTAACCCTAATGTCTGCACAGCCCCAAAGCCCACTGCCTTGCCAGTACACCGTCCTACCTCAGGGGACATAGGACAGATGCCATCATTTCTTTGCTTTCCTCTCTCTTCCATCCCTTCGACTGAATGTGATCACCTTCTTGTCTAACTCTCCACAGCTGCATTTGTCATTGCCACCATCCTCATCTTCACTGTTGTCGTTGGGGTGATTAGTCATTGACCCCACTTAGTGCATCTTATTATAGTTACTTAGAGATTTCTCTTCTTGCTCAGGTTACGCGTCATACGTTCTTGGAAAGTAGGTCTCAAGTCTTACTCGTGTTTACATATTTAGCAGCAGCTCACATACTGTTCTGCATCTCTTATCTCCTAAATAAGTGTTTTTGAATGAAACCGAGTGAAGTGAAATGCTCATAATCCAAGGAGTCCATAAACAAGACAGTTAAAAAAAATTAACATTCTAAATAAAAGATAGTATAAAGAATGCTTTCTTTACTCACTGCCATGAGACCTACCAAAAATGATTTTTTAATTGTTTTAATATGGTACTGGGGATTGAACCTAGGGACTTCAAACTGATCTACCTTCCCAGTCCTTTAAATTTTTCTTTTTAATTTTGAGACAGAATTTCACTAAATCACTAAGTTGCCAAAGCTGGGCTCAAATATGTGATCCTCCTGCCTCAGCCTCCCAGAGTGCTGGGATTCCAAATGTGTGCCACTATGTCTGGCTCAAAATGACTTTCTAAACTTTTGATGTACCAAGTTCATCTACAGTGAAACTAGGAAAGTGCCAGAATCTCAAATCATATAATCTGCCAAGTGTAGGGAAAGTAGACCAAATCGAGGGAAACTATAGAGAGCTCCAGCACACATTCTTGGCCCCAGGTGGGTGTGGATTTCTCTGCCAGTGACAGAAGAGGCCTTCAGTGCTGCTCTTATCTGAACAAGGGCTGAGGTTATGGGTAAGACCCAGGAAGAAAGGTGAACATTCTTCTCCGCAGTGGAGAGAGGGGGGTTAGACACCTGGAAGGAAGTTATTGGGCAAGACATGTTTATTTTCCTCCAAAATAGAATTCCTACTTTGGAGAGAAGGCAAGAAACTTGAAGAAGCAGTAATGGCCCCTGCAGTTTCAAATAAACACGAATAGCCAAACAAAAGATTAAAGAGCTGAGCGTCGCCACCATGCTCCTCATGCCTCATAGCCCTCCTGGACAAACCTCTCATCTGAGAGGTCAGTGGGCAGCACAGCGGCCCTGTGGGTAATCAGACCCTGTGTGAAGCCTGCAGCGGACCCTGCTTGCCCCCAGTTCCTCTCCGTAATTAGCAAAGCAGGAGAGAACTACAGCCCTTTCAGAGCAGAGTCTGTGTTTTTACCTGGACTTTGGCATATCGATAACACCAAAAATAAAGACAAAATCCAAAAGGGGAAGAGGGAAATCCCGTCAGAGGGAAGACACTGTACAGTCAAAAGGCAGGTGAAGGATAAACTCAAGATTACTCTAGCTTACCAAACAGTTTCATATTTATCTACATGCTCAAAGAAATTTAAAAAAAACATACGAACCTTTTGTAAACTGAATTTTAAAATGTGATATAGGAGATCAAACAAAAATAGGGAAAAGAAGAAGCGCTAAGCTAGAAGAGCAATGAAGGAAACTGAAGGTAATGAAACTATCCTGGCAATGAAAATCCTATTAGAATAGATAGTGTTGAAAATACACCCAGTGGTGGAGGTCAGACGAGAGAGAATAAAATCGCTCCAGGGCATATAAATGAAATTAAGCTGAGAGAAGACGACTGCTCCGAGGGACAGCTGCCCGCCGGCCGGCACACGGAATGATGGCAACCCTGCAGCAGACAAGAGAGCAAATGAAACAGGAAGAAGATCTCCCCAGTAAGATGAATGAAAATGCCACTGAAGTAAAGGATGATGCGACTGTGTAGATGAAGAGAGATTTCGGGTGGGAAAATACGCCTACAAGACGGGATCGCCATGAAAACATGTAGTAAGTCAAGCTACTGAACGGTAAGGACAATGTGAGAATTCCATGAACATCCAGACAGAAAAGGCCAGTTTCTTATGAGGGGGAAAGAGCAGGCTGACCTCAGGTGCTTCAACTGAAATATTCGATTAGAAGAGAAGGGGACAATAAAATCTAGTTAAACAAGAGACGAAACGAAACAAAGTCTCAGGAAAGGGACACCTAAGGTCAAAGACAAAGGTCAAGCCTCGAATCTGCCTAAAGATCTGGGTAAACCACATGCTTGCAAAGTCATGCTTAACGAACAGAATACTGGACGCGGGGAAGGGGAATGCTAGTACTCCACTGTTGGTGGAAGTGTAAAGTAGTACAACCACTATGGAAATCTGTGGCGATTCCTCAAAACACTCAAAATAGAAATTCCATTTGATCCAGCTATTCCCCTTATAGATATCTTCCCAAAAGAGTTAAAATCATAGAACAGGGATAAACGTATACCTATATTTACAGCAGCATGATTTATAACAGATCTTGGGAACAACATGTATGTCCACCAACAGATGAATGGATACGAGGAAGGTGGTATTTATGCACAGTGGGGTACTACATACACTGCCACAAAGGAAGATAAACTTGAGAAATTCATAGTCAAATGAATGCAGCTTGAGAACATAATGTTACGCAAAATAAGTCAGACACACAAGCTCAAATATCACATGTTTTCATACACACACACACACACACACAAATAGCAAAATAGACGGGAGATAAATAGGATGCAGGGAGAAGTTCAAATACTTTCCCAGATTACATATTCTGTTGTTTTAAGAATATTTCAATAGATATGATTATTTGTTCCATTTATACTACCAGTTTATCTTTGTTTGTTGAAAAGGAAGTTTATGTTATCTGTTTCTTTTTTTTATAAGAATCTTTTTGGTTTATATCTCATACTGAGCAACTACTTTGACAGTAACAATACGCAGTGTAAAACTATTGTTATTCTCTTATTATTTGGTTATGAAATTTTGTTTTCTTTCACAAAATAAGAAAGTATAAAAGAAAAACAAAAAGAACAGAATGCACAGTCATAATACAAATATGCAACATGACATATAATATAATAACAGTTCAAATTTGTGGGCAGAGAAGTTAAATTAGCTTTAATTTTTCTCTTCTGATTCATATTCATAGCTACAGCCAAAATTTGCTGAATTCAAGAAACGAAATTCACTTTCTCTCTTCTAGAAATTAATGATGTACAAGATTTCAAAATATTATATTTATAAATGATTTCTCAACAGCTGTTGTCAGTTACTGCACTTTTTGTTTTTACTTTTGTTTGACTTGAGAGGATTTGATGACTAAGGCAAGAATGAATAATTAGAATGCTAAGCCACTGAGATGAAAAAATAATTTGTCTGGCCATTGTTGGTGATGGTTC